>OY992882.1:11211178-11253678 GCA_963921405.1 Cepaea hortensis
TTAGTGTATGGTGCAAATCTTTGTAATAGTACAATTATATCTAGTCTATTGTGCAAATCTTGGTATTAGTACAGTTATATCTAGTCTATTGTGCAAATCTTGGTATTAGTACAGTTATATCTAGTGTACTGTGCAAATCTTAGTATCGATAGAGTTATATCTAGTCTGCTGTGCAAATCTTGGTATTAGTACTGTTAAATCTAGTGTATTGTGCAAATATTGGTATTAGTACAGCTATATCTAGTGTATTGTGCAAATCTTGGTATTAGTACAGCTATATCTAGTGTATTGTGCAAATCTTGGTATTAGTACAGTTATATCTTGTCTTTTGTGCAAATCTTGGTAATCGTACAGTTATATATAGTCTATTGTGCAAATCTTGATGTCGGTAGTTATATCTAGTGTATTGTGCAAATCTTGGTATTAGTACAGCTACATCTAGTCTATTGTGCAAATCTTGGTATCGGTAGTTATATCTAGTGTATTGTGCAAATCTTGGTATTAGTACAGCTATATCTGGTCTATTGTGCAAATCTTGGTATTAGTAAAGTTATATCTAGTCTACTGTGCAAATCTTGGTATTAGTACAGTTATATCTTGTCTATTGTGCAAATCTTGGCATTAGTACACCTATATCTAGTCTATTGTGCAAATCTTGGTATCAGTACAGGTATATCTAATCTACTGTGCAAATCTTGGTATTAATACAGTTATATCTAGTGTATTGTGCAAATCTTGATATTAATACAGTTATATCTAGTGTATTGTGCAAATCTTGATATTAATACAGTTATATCTAGTGTATTATGCAAATAGTTGTAATAGTACAGTTATATCTAGTGTATTATGCAAATCTTGGTATTAGTACAGTTATATCTAGTGTATTATGCAAATCTTGGTATTAGTACAGCTGTATCTAGTGTATTGTGAAAATCTTGGTGATGTTACTGTCATATCTAGTATACTTTTGCAAATTTTGGTAATGGTATTGATCTATGTAGAGTACTGTGTAAACCATGGTAATGGTACTGTTCTGTCTAGTGTATATTTGCGAATCTTGGTAATAGTACTGTTCTATTTCGTGTATTGTGCACATCTTTGTAAATGTACTGTTCTATTTGGCGTATAGTGCGAATCTTCCCAACAGTATTGATCTATCTAATATTATGCACACATCTTTATAACATTACTGTGCTATCTAGTGTATTGTGGAAATATTGGCATTGGTACTCTGCTATTTAATGTATTGCATAAATCGTCGTCGCAAGTCTTGATAACAATTCTGTTCTTTCTGGTATATTGCACAAATCCCCCAAGCAGTACTGTTCTATCGAGTGTATTGTGCAAATATTGGTAACATGATTATTAGATCTTCTGTATGAATAATATTTTGATAATAGTACTATTCTGTCCAGAGTATTATACAAATCTTGTTAACTGAACAGTTCTGTCTTGTGCAAATCTTGTTAATTGTACAGTTACATCTTGTGTATTGAGCAAATCTCGGTAATTGGACAGTTCTATCTTGTGGAAATCTTGTTAACTGAACAGTTCTATCTTGTGTATTTAGCAAATATTTATATAGCCATTGTTTTATCTTCGTGACTGCATTGTTCTATCTAGCTTTTGTTCAAAGTTTGGTCATGACGCTGTTATGTCGAGTGTGCTGTTGAAATCTTGCAATCCAGTCCTTCATCTCCTAATATATTATGTGAAAATCACAGAAGTATTTTCACGTTATTTTCTCGTGGAACTATTATAAAATTGCGTCGAGTTTCGTACATATGTGTCGCAATTTAAGATTACATCGAATCTCTTCGAGTCGTATTACAACTGTAAATCCACATCTACTCTGCTCATGGGAAATCGCAAAAGAATGTTGCTACTAATTTCTGCAGTCTTACAGTCCATACCGTCTGGTGTTGGTGACCATGTCTGTCCGCAGCCCTCTGCCCTGTGTGCTACCAATCCTTTCTGGTTCAGATGTTCTTCAATGCCATGATGCCAAACTGTTCACCATCTTCTCTACTGGTTTCTTCCTGCCTCTCTTCCTCTCCAACTTTCACGTGTTCCCCTTCTCAGGACATACCCAAAGAATGTGGATTCTTATTCTGACGCGAGAACCAGTTTTCTTTTTGTGTGCTAACTTCTTTCATGATGTCTTTCCTCATTTCTCTCTCTGTCCATCATTGGTGTTCTCACCATCAATCAATCAATCATGTGCCATGCCGGAAAGCGTATAAAACCATATCTCCGCAGCTTCCTCATAATTCCTCATTTGTCTGCTAATTGTCCATAATACACTTCCATACATCAGAATTGGTTCAATATAGCTCTTAAGAACTCTTTTCTGCACCTCGATTGGGAAAGCGAAATCGCAGAGATTACTAGACATAACTAAGCAATCATGCTATGTCTACTGTCTGCTGGGAATAGTGCACAATTGTGTCTACATGTAATTTCTTACAGAAATATTACTTTAGTATTTATGAGTCTTCTTCTTCTTCTTCTTTTTCTTCTTTTTCTTCTTCCTATATTATGAGTATAATTTTGTTTTCATGAAAACCACAACAGCATTTCTAGGCTTATGTCATCTATATTTGGAGATTATAGCCGAGTGTCTAGAACGCCGGGTACTTCGTACAGTTCAAATCCTCGGTGGGGTAATGTGTTTGTTTTCTGTCGGGCGCCAAAATAAAACCCCAACCTGCACAGTTCACGGCGACTGCACTAGCCAGGCTGTCTTAATTCCTTAAGCGCAAGACCCACTCTGTCGTACACTGCAAGGAACTATAGGCAGTAATGTGTTTTCCCGTTGTCTATAAATATCGTAAACATAATTGAATGTGTAATCTCATGTGTGCATATGTCCTAATGTGTATCTCTGTCTGACTTCTGGCATGCGTCTTGACAAGTACTGGGCAGTCTTACTATTAACTGATTTAGTACCAAACAAAAACTAGGTTTGAACCAAACATGGCACACAATCAAATGGACAAGTATTATTATATAAATTACCGTTCATTAAGCATTGGGATTGCGGAATATACCACGAAACAAAGCACATAACACAGTTACTCTAGTATGGCGAAATATCGTCCTGCTGTCTAAATGGGAGGTCACATTTTTCGATATATTATCCTCCGGCACTTATCAGTTAAAAGTCAACTATTTAAACTCTGAAGTCACTTATGTCAGTATTTATCTGTTTCTTACACGAATCTTGTTGACTAGTATTTCGGGGTCTATTCAGTGCTTTCCGCCGTGTTGTGAATATCCCACGATTATTGTATACTTTCTTGTTCTTGCGCCTGCAAAGAGAAAGATGAATGGAACAATGGTTAACACGTGCGGCTGCTAGAGAATAACACAACACACGCACACAGACGCATAAAAACACACTTTTGCAAAAAAAATTCCAATTTTTATTGCCAACAAGGTAAATGGTGCGAGGCATGATTGGTTGGCTGGTTTCACTGTGTGACATATTGCACACAAAAATGCCAATAGTTGGGAAGAAGGGGAGAAAGAGGGGGGGGGGGGGGTGCTTCGAAGCTATCTTATATTTCGTAAAATTGAAGACTGCCCGGCATTTTGTTACATTGTTGTGACGTCATCATCTTCTTACCGTCCATGTACCCTAGTGAAGAGTTGGGGGAGATGTAAGGATCTTTCATGAGCTCTTTCCAATGCGTTTTGTAAGTTGGTCTTAATTTCTTTAAGGTTATCTTTGATAACATCACTGCATATTTTAGGTGATCTCCCCCTTGTTCTGGCTCCGTCGTATTTCTTCGAGTTGGCTTTTTGTAGTAGATGGACGTTCTTTTGAGACAGGGCCGTGCGGTAGATTTTCTCAGTATGATGCAAGTCTTCGAAATGCCGCCCCTCCTTCGCTGCTTATGCCGCCCCCTTACGGTGCCGCCTGTTGCGGCCGCCGCTCTGTATCATAGCATGGTACGGCCCTGTTGTGAGACAGCCAGTCCATTTAATCTGTTCTTAATTGTTTTTTTTTTTTTTTATAACGTAGGTTTCCACCAAACAAAAATGGATGCTGGAAAATGGGAAGTAGGAGTGTTTCATAATTATAAGTTGAAAGTTGTTAATAATTTAGCAGACTTATATTACATATCAAATTAGCGGTAGTTTCTTAGGGAAAACTACTGTATATTAGCCCATGGAAGATACGGGAAGTCACTTGAGGTGATTAATCATCCATGCCACTTAAAGAGTTAATGAACCGCATGACTGGTTTCAGACCGGTCTTCTTCCAATATCCTCGTTCCCACACCACCTCGTCTGGGTTGTTATGGGTTTGCTCTCTTTGGTCGTTTGTGACGTATTACACAAAATGCCAAGCAACCAGCCAAGCAACCAAGCAACCAAGTAAGCAACCAACCAAGCAACCAAGCAACCAACCAAGCAGCCAATCAAGCAACCCACTAATCGAATAAACAACTAACCAACCAACCCATCAATCGACTAAACAAACAACCAACCAACTAACCAACCGACCAATCAACCAACCAACACGCCAACCAACTAACCAAGCAACTCACCAACTCACCCACCAACCAACCACTCCACCAAGCAACCACTCCACCAAGCAACCAAGCAACCAAACAAGCAAGCAACCAAACAACCAAACAACCAAGCAATCAACCAACTTGCGGAAAGCGACCGAACCGTATGAAATAAAACCCGGTGCAATGAAGTCAATTATCCAACCTTTAACTCCTCCAACCCCGCTGCCCTGCCGCCACCTTCCCTTTAGTCAAAACATCTAATGGGAGGTGCTTTGAAGAGATTAGAACAAGCATCGCTATGGCAAAAGTAGCCTTGTGCAAGATGGACAACATATCAACACATAAACAGCTGTCTATGGCAGTAGCAAGACGTGTCTGACTGCTGTACAGAACCTATACTTCAATATACACGTGAATTATGGACTATAAGCAGGTAGGATGAGACACGTGTAGTGGTAGCGACAATGTGGTTTCTGGGGAATATGCAAACAATAATATGGAAGGACAGGAAATCTAATGCGCAATTTGCACATGAAACAACTGATGTCCCGTTAGCATGGTTCGAACTTTTGACTTAAAACATACATTTATATTTCGTATTTTTCCACCTTTTTCTATATTTATTTATTTATACATGACATGTGAGCATTTCTTATTCTGTCAATTAGGCGCTGTCTGAAGATTGGCTGCAATGGATCTCCAACACTGTCTGTTTCACGCCATTATTGTACATTCTGTCAGTCTGCTGCTATTAGTCCATCTCTTGATGTTATCTTCCCATTTTTGATAACTTGTTTGCTAGATTCAATCTTCGTCTTCTTCTTCTTCTTCTTCTTCTTCTTCTTCTTCTTATTCTTCTTCTTCTTCTTCTTCTTCTTCTTCTTCTGCGTTCATCCATAGTTTTTTTTTCGGATGTGATTGCGTTGTGCCTGTTTACAGCAAAGCTGCGTTCTTGCGCCGTTAGGCCGACACATCCGACTTCTGCGGGCATTTGTTGACCGGGTTAACCATCCCGGGGAGATTCAATCTGATTTCTGTATCATCTTTGTATTTGTTATGTATTTATTTAATTATATAGTCCATTATAACAAGAACACTGAGCTGACCACAGACTTTGGTGATCGAGTGAGATGGTGAAACATGACCGCCCACGATTATCGGCATGGCACATGATGATGATGATTCCATTATATTCTTCCTTATCTTCTCTTTCCTTTCTTCTTTTCTCATCATCTGCAGAATCCCACTTATTAGCAGTTTATTTCGCATGAGTAAGTCCTACAAGAAACAAATGAAAACAGTAAACTGCATAGAAAATTAGACATAGTTTCAATTTTTGGACACGTTATGAGAAGAAATAAATTGGAGAACTTGGTGACAACTGGCAAGATTGAGGGGAAAAGGACACAGGGAAGACAGAGAAGTAAATACCTATATGGCTTGACCACGTGGTATGGTCGAGACAAGAATCACAGAGCTGATCCACGACTCTGGTGATCGCGTGAGATGGAGAAACATGACCGCCCACACTTATCGTCATGGTACATGATGGTGATAATTTCGCAATACATCATTTGGTGAATAGCCATGCACTGTTTCATCAAGCTTGTGGCTCAGCGCATCCGACTTCGACAAGAATTGTATTGCCTTTGCTTACCCTGCCGGTCTCCCTTGGCCTAGGGGTTAGCGACTTTCTCCGTAATCCCGTATACTCTCGTGAGTAACGTGACGACGGCGAGAATCAGTAGCTGTTCTAACCGCGTCGGTAACTTACGAGGTATGTGAGCCGGTCGCTCAGAAAGCAATGGCGAACTACTGAGCATAATCTTGCCAAGAAATCATCAATCATCTGAAAGATGCTGATGTTGACAGCGATGTCCTGTAAAGGATATGCAACCATTAATTTGCTTACCCTAGCCTTTAACTGTCCCGTCTTCCCATAAGGCAGCAGGTTTGTGTCTCTCCTCGTCTGGTTCCTATCCCTTGACCTTTCCGACACGGGAGACCCTACTAGTAGCTGCACTGCCGTCGGCATAGCTCTTGGGGTCACTGGGACATTCGAGCATCTCTACCTCTAGACGATTGATACTCATCTAAAGGGTTTCTATCGAGAAGACTGACCTGGTCAACAAAGAAGTCGGATGTGTCGGCCGGAAAATGCAAATGTAGCTCTGCTGTAAACTGAAACAAAGCAATTGCGTCCAAAAAAAAAAAAAAAAAAATCAAAAGAACAACGAAGAAGAAAGAGAAAGAGGTTTTCGCTATTCATTCATTACATGTCATGACGATATGCGCGGAAGGTCATGTTTCACTATCTCACTCGATCACCAGCTCAGTGTTCTTGTCTCAACCATCTCTCGCGGTCAAGCCATCCAGGTATTTACTTCTCTGCCTTCCCCTTGTTCTCGTCCCCTCGATCTGCCAGTTGTCACCAAGTCCTGCAATATCTTGCTTTCCATAATGTACCAAAAAGTGTGACTGTCTACGTCTAATTTCTCTAATAAGTTTACGGTTTTCATTTGTTTCTTGTAGAACTTGGTCATTGGTTTTTCTGTCTGTGTATGATATTCTTTGCATTTTCTTCAGAAACCACATTTCCACAGCCATCAGATGTTTTTCAGCTTGACTGCTCATTGTCCACGTTTCACATCCATACACAAGTACAAGTTCTAAGTACTGGTTCTATGTACCACCTCACCACTCCTTTTCTCCTTGCAAATGACATCTTGTTATTGGTCAGTATGTTTGCCATCTTGCAAAAAAACAACCTTCGCCATGGCGATTCTTGTTCTAATCTCTTCAAGGCATCTCCCATCAGATGTTATGACTGTTCCGAGATAATTGTACCGATTCACTTGTTTAAGAATATTCCCATTTAGTTGTATATTACATTGTGATATTTCCTTCTGGCTAGTGACGCCCATAATCTGTATCTTCTTACAATTTGATTCTAACCCTAGTTGTTCACCGTGTGCAACAACCGCATTACTAATTGTTGTAGATCCTGTTCATTGTCTGCAATCGATACTGTATCATCTGCATATCTAATGTTATTGATATTACGCCCCACAATGATGATTCGTTTAAACCAATGGTTCTCAACCGGTGGGGGACCCCCCCCCCCCCAAAAAAAAAAAAAAAAAAAAAAAAAAACCGGGGGGGGGGGATATACGGGTTTCAGGAGTGGGGGTGAGGGGAATTAAGATTATTTCAAGATCGCTAGCGTTAATACAAGAACCGATTACTTGATATTGTTTTTCCCTCCATACTTTACGGTTCTGTACTTCTCGAACTTCTGAAATTCATTTTATAACGTAAGTAGATCCGTAAATCACGTTTTATGTAGACGTCTAGACTTGTTCTAGTATGTGTTTTTCCAATTCCAATTTTCAAAAACAAAAATTCCAAATTCGGCCTCGTCTAACCTGCTTCATCAGCTGTGGTTATTGTTGAGGTCCGTGGTTTTTGTGGGTTTATTCACCCTAATTCTTGTCTTGTGAGTCCTATCTCGGACTGGTTATGTAGCGTTTGTGACTGTGACGTCATCTGGGGGATCGGTCGGCGGCTATCCTTTGTGCTCGTCTGTTCTTGTGGTTTTCTTTGTTTGACTAGGCTCCTGGCTCGTCGGGCTTGACTGATTGCAGTCCTTATAAGGACTTTTCGTAATCCCACTCCACCTTTGCGGATCGGTCGGCGGCTGTCCTTTGTGCATGTTTCCTCTTATTTTCTTTGTTGGTGCAAGCTCCTGGCTTGACTGGTTAGTAGTACTAGAGGGTCTCTACCCCTCGTATTAAGGCATAAACTACCTCATATACAAAGAATAAAGAAGGAGGACCGTGAGGACCCATGAGGACCCGCATTTTTAGTAAGCTCAAAAGAAGGGAAGTGGTGGAACATAATTTATGCATAATCGATTGGTGTGCGCCGGCTGTTACGAGTTGATGTATTTGTATCTTTTGTTAAGATCGGGAATATCTGTGAGCAAAAAGTCGATATTGCCGGCAGATGTTTATTAGTGTCGGGGTCGAGGGAGGTCGCTGACACCATCTGTTTTTAATCAAAAGCGGTGTCAGAATAAAATAATAAGCGCAAAGAACAATGTGTAGGGTGGGTTGGTAAGTGGTGAAAGATGGCGGGGGTGCGTAGTTGGTCATAGTGGGATATCACCAATGTATAAATGGGGTTCTAGTTACTGCCATTGCGCTTGACAGGTTCGAATCTCAAGGTGTGGTTGAGGTCGTGTGGTGGTGGTCGAATGTGTAACGGAGCTAGGTGGTATCATTGATGGTTCGAATCACGCTGCTGGTCGATAACGATGTCCGCCCTAGACGGGGACTTTTTAAATGTCTACTAAGGGGTGGTGAGGGCTTAGAGGTGAGAAGTAATTGGTCGTAGAGGGGTGTAGTGGGATATCACCACTGTGTAACTGAGGTGTCTAGTGGGTTCCCTACCGTGCGACAGGTTCGAATCGTACTGTGAGATGGGGTAGTGTGGAGGTGGGCGAGTATGTAACGGAGCCAGGTAGTGTCATGGGTGGTTCGAATAACGGACCTAGTTGATAAATGCGGTATGAGCCATGTCTCATGTCTCGTGGTGGGGTCTATGTCTCATGGCTCGTGGTGGGTCGGTTGTGGCCTGCCTCATGCCTTCCAGATCCTTCGTGGTTTTTTAAGTGTCAGCTGTCGTTTTTAATCAGAGCATCGGGGTTAACAATGGAAAGATCAATTGAACTAGGTGGGTAGTTGGTACCACAGTCGCGTTGGAGATGTGTAATTGATTCAGAAGATGTCAGCTGGTGTAATGCATTAATTAGCTTCCCGTCTGTATAGACGGCATAACAAACTGGGCAACCGCCATGATCTTATCATATAACAGCTGTGGCAACACTTGGCACAACTCAACAAGAAAATATGGTAATGAAACTGTACGAAAGATCAACTGAACTAGGTTGGTAGTTGGTATCACAATCGCGTTGGAGATGGTGCGATAACCAATTCGGTAGAGTGTGTCGGGGTAGCGCCAATGTGTAACTGGAGTGTCTAATGGGTCTAGTTGGTCACATAGACCTCTCATTTGGCGGTGTCGTCTCATTTTTGGCTTCCGGCGGCAGAGTGACTTGTGAAGCAAACAAACCGATGTGTGGCTTACAACCAATCAGGGTGTTTGTCTTAGAATTGTTCCACATTTTATGTTAGACAAGCACTAATTGGCTGGCAACTATACTGTGGGCGGGGCTTACTTTATGTAATATATAACCAACTCACCACCTCTCACTCACTTTGTGCTTTACACAAGAATGACGAACGATCGAGTCTTCAGCTTTGTGGTTATTCAACTGCTATTTACCTTCAAGTGTGGAAAGTTTGACAGGCACCTGTTTGTCTCTGTATCAACGGACTTTCAACCATATACGGACATACCGATTTAGTGGATCTGTCTCCCAGTTTTTGGCTATTCACAGCTGGCTTGTAAGATTTATCAACCGGTGTCTTACCCAGACCCACCCCAAGTGTAAGCAATAGCATTATTCTGCCTTAGTTTACAACGGAATCTGCAAAGAGTTCATCACCTATTGAAACAAAGACTGGTACAGCTTGTTCGGGTTTGATACCACATACTAAACTAGTGAACATTACACCTTGTTGTTTGGATATTTGGCATCCTAAACTAGTCAACGGCAAGTTATCTACCATTAGTGCAAGTTATAAACTAATTGTATTCAACACCATATACAGAGGCTCAGTGTAAACAGGTTTCAAGTCGAGTGTCGATTATCTTACTATCAATTCGCTAGCGAACGTGTCTAAAAAGATGTCTACTCGGCAACCATCTGAGAACCACGTATGTGCAACTTGTGGGAAAGGCTTCACTGATGCAAGTAACCTTCGTCGCCATATTCGGACCAGTCACAGTCCCAAGGAGCAAGTGTATTCGTGTCAAACTTGTGGTCATCATTTTAACAGGAAAGACAATCTACAACGTCACATTACAAAAGAACACACAACATCAGGAGCAGTATCCAGTGTAATACCAACAGAAACGGCAACACCTTTTTCACCAACATTGCGTAAGAGACCAGCGGCTACTAATAGTGATGTGACATGCAGGAAGAAGAACACTAAACAAAACGAAAACGCCGAACCAGTCAGCGACACACAACCCAAGGATGAAGCGAGCTCTCTACACAAGCTGCCAGATGATGTCAGACAAGTGTACACCGACAACTGGAGTAGTATCAAAACACATCACAAGATCAACAAATATATGTCTGTCTATACATTTTTTATTAGTCCACAGGCACAACACCCTAAAGACTGGACAGAGACCTTGTACAAGATCTTTAACACTCAAAAGAACATATTAAAAATCAACTTTAGTTATCATGTAGTCCTTAGGCACATCGAAACACAAGCTCTTCGGTTCTACCACGCATCGTCCAATAACGCTTCTGTCTTAGAAATTCCACAGCTAATCCGAAACAGACAAAACTTTGACGAGTTTATCAAAACAGTACACGGACACGACATTCTTACATACGCTACGCAACAACGTCCAAATACCAAATACACGACAGAGACGATTCCAGCTATAAGTTTTTATCTCTATCATATCCCAGAACTCTGTCTCGTTTAATAAATAACTACCGTTTTATGACAAAGGTTCGATACCATTGTACATGGTGTCTGTATGATCATATTAGATATAACATCACCTATTGGTCAACCATTTTGTATACTGATGTTATGCTTCTTTTTATTTTTGTAACATTTACTGGAAATACTGTACAATAAACAGTTATATGTATTATAATTGCGTTCACTTGTTGGATTTTAGTGTTGCCGGTACATATCGGTGTCATGTGGTGAACGGATGTTACATGTTGAGGGTCAAATTAAAGAAATATCTCGGCGAAACTTATGAAAAATAGGAAAATTTGTTAACTAGATGGGAAAAAATTGACCAAGTAAAGAAATATCTCATCCAAACTTATAAAAAACATGAAAATTTGTTAACCAAAGGTGAAAAATATTTGCCAAGTAAAGAAATATTTCAACCAAACATATAAAAAGTAGGAAAATTGTTAGTCAAATGTAAAACAATATTGCCCAAGTAAGAAATAATGTTAGTCAAAGGGGCAAAAATATTGGTCAAATACAGAAAGATCTCAATAATCTAATAAAAAGTAGGGAAACAAATGGTGGCCAAATACATAAATATCTCAACCAAACTTATAAAAAGTAGGAAAATTGTAAGTCAAATGTAAAAAATATGGGGCAAATAGGAAATCATATTAACCAAATAGGAAAAATATCGCTCAAACTTATAAATATATCGACCAAATAGGAAAATGTGTTAACCAAAGATGAAAACTATGGGTCAGGTAAAGAAAAAATTTCAAAGAAACATAAAAAAAAGGAAACAATGATAGTCAAACTAATTTAAAAAAATGGTGGTCAAAGACAGAAATATCTCATCCGAACTTATAACAAGTAAGAAAATATACTAGTAAAATCAAGAAATATGTCGACCGAAGTAATACAATAGGCAGAACGATGGACAAACTTATAAATATTTCATTCAAACTTATAAAAACTATGATAAAATGTTATCCAAATCAAATAACAGGCTGACCAAACTTATAATTAGCTCATTCAACCTTATAAATAGGAGGAAAATTTGTTAGCAAAATAGGCAAAATATTGGTAAGATTCAAAAATATCTCAATCAAACTTATAAAAAGTAGGAGAAAAGGCTAGTCCAACTAATAAAAATGGTGGCCAAATACATAAATATCTAAACCAAATTTATAAAAAGTAGGAAAATTGTAAGTCAAATGTAAAAAATATGGGGCAAATAGGAAATCATATTAACCAAATAGGAAAAATATTGCTCAAACTTATAAATATATCGACCAAATAGGAAAATGTGTTAACCAAAGATGAAAACTATGGGTCAGGTAAAGAAAAAATTTCAAAGAAGCTTATTAAAAAAAAAAAGGAAACAAGGATAGTCAAACTAATATTTAAAAATGGTGGTCAAAGACAGAAATATCTCATCCGAACTTATAACAAGTAAGAAAATATACTAGTAAAATCAAGATATGTCGACCGAAGTAATACAATAGGCATAACGATGGACAAACGTATAAATATTTCATTCAAACTTATAAAAACTATGATAAAATGTTATCCAAATCAAATAACAGGCTGACCAAACTTATAATTAGCGCATTCAACCTTATAAATAGTAGGAAAATTTGTTAGCCAAATAGGCAAAATATTGGTAAGGTACACAAATATCTCAATCAAACTTATAAAAAGTAGGAGAAAAGGCTAGTCCAACTAATAAAAATGGTGGCTAAATACATAAATATCTAAACCAAACTTATAAAAAGTAGGAAAATTGTAAGTCAAATGTAAAAAATATGGGGCAAATAGGAAATCATATTAACCAAATAGGAAAAATACCGCTCAAACTTATAAATAGCGCGTCCAAACTTATGACAAGTAGTGACATTTGTTAACCAAATGGGGAAAATGTTGGCCAAATACAGAAATATCTCTACCAAAATTATGTAAAGTAGGAACATTTGTTAACCAAATGGGGAAAAAAATATTGGCCATGTAAAGAAATAGCGTATCCAAATTGACAAAATGTAGGAAACTTTATTAGCCAAAGGTGAAAACTATTGACCAAGTAAATAAATTGCTCGTCCAACCCCATAAAAGGTAGGAAAATGTCTTACCCAAATGTGAAAAAGATCGGCCAAACTTATAAATGTCTCATCCAAACTTATAAAAAGTAGGAAAACAATATTAGCCAAATCAACTAAAAGGCTGACCAAACTTATAAATATATCATCCAAACTGACCAAAGTAATAAAAATATTGGGTAAATATAGAAATATGTCGACCAAACTTTTAAAAATCTCCGGTAAATTTATGAAAAATAGGGAACTTTCTTAACTAAATGTGGAAAAATATCGACCAAACTTTTAAAAATCTCCGGTAAGTTTATGAAAAATAGGAAACTTTGTTAACTAAATGTGAAAAAATATCGACCAAACTTATAAAAAGCTCTGCCAAACTTATGAAAAGTAGGAAACTTTGTTAACCCACACGAAGAAAATTATTAACCAAAGATAGAAAAATATCGACCTAAATAGGAAAATTTGTTAGCCAAATGGGAAAAATATTGGCCAAGTAAACACATATTTCAACCAAACTTATAAATATGTCATCCAAATTTACAAAAAAATAGGAAAATTTGTCGACCAAGTAAGAAAATATATTACCAAAACTGGAAAAGATACTAATCAAAGTGAGAAAAATACCAACCAAACTAAGAAATATGTATGGTAAAGTAAGAAAAAAGTTGGTCAAAGTAATAAATACGCTAGCCAAATGAAGAAATATTAATCAAAAGGAGAAAAAATTATAGCAAACTAAGAAATTTGCTTTCACAACTTGTCGAATTGCCCTACCAACTACCCCATTTGCTTTCACAACTTATCAAATTGACCAATTAACCTCACAAATTCCCCACGCTGACTCTTACAATTTTACTACTTGCCATTACAACGTGTTGACTCCCTCTCACAATTTACCTAAAGGGGTTTACTATAGGTATTATATAGCCACAATCAAGCGCTCTCACACTCACAAGAATAACGAAATACTGGGATTTAAGCCTGTTTTTAATCAATTTCTTTGTTTGCAGTCAAAGCATAGAAATTCCGCCAACCACCTTGTTGTTGAAGTATCCAAGGACTTAGTTTATCACTTAGGGATGTGATTATCGATCAGTATGGTCACTGGTAATTAAAATTTAAAAAGTAAAGTTCGACAAGAACATCCCTTGTCTAAAACACGCGTCTAGTGGTTTCGGTGACAACCGTTTTATCTCCAACAGGTTGGGTAATTTGACCAACCAGAATAGACGAGTCCATCTCTTTATACAAGTATTATGTTATTATCCATTTTGACCACTTTGCGCCGTTTCACAATAGTGGATCAGCAGTTTGACTGCTAGACATCTTTTGATGAACGTTATCTATCAGTATAATAATGACACAAGCAACGATTGACTTGAAACAAGTTCATAGCGAGATGGTGAATATGGCGCTGATTATTATTAGTTCCTACAATTCCAAAAAAGGAAATAACTCGACGTTGTCTGATTTAGTCGGTCAAATAGCCAAACAACAATCTGTGTTGTTCACGAGACTAGAAGACAGTATCAAGCCCGAACATGTTTTCCAAGTCTTTGTTTTAGTCAGTGATGAATTCTTTGGTGATAACGTCATCAACTATGGGAGAATAATTATGCTGTTTACCTTTGGCATGCGTCTGGGTAAGCATCTGGTTGATAATTCTTACAACCCCGATGTGAATGTCCAAGACCTGGAAGAGGACTTCGCTAAATCTGTAGGCGAATATATGGCTGATAAACTAAGTCCTTGGATACTTCAACAACAAGGTGGTTGGCGGAATTTCTATGCTTTGACTGCAAACAAAGAAATTGATTAAAAACAGGCTTAAATCCCAGTATTTCGTTATTCTTGTGAGTGTGAGAGCGCTTGATTGTGGCTATATAATACCTATAGTAAACCCCTTTAGGTAAATTGTGAGAGGGAGTCAACACGTTGTAATGGCAAGTGGTAAAATTGTAAGAGTCAGTGGGGAATTTGTGAGGTTAATTGGTCAATTTGATAAGTTGTGAAAGCAAATGGGGTAGTTGGTAGGGCAATTCGACAAGTTGTGAAAGCAAATTTCTTAGTTTGCTATAATTTTTTCTCCTTTTGATTAATATTTCTTCATTTGGCTAGCGTATTTATTACTTTGACCAACTTTTTTCTTACTTTACCATACATATTTCTTAGTTTGGTTGGTATTTTTCTCACTTTGATTAGTATCTTTTCCAGTTTTGGTAATATATTTTCTTACTTGGTCGACAAATTTTCCTATTTTTTTGTAAATTTGGATGACATATTTATAAGTTTGGTTGAAATATGTGTTTACTTGGCCAATATTTTTCCCATTTGGCTAACAAATTTTCCTATTTAGGTTGATATTTTTCTATCTTTGGTTAATAATTTTCTTCGTGTGGGTTAACAAAGTTTCCTACTTTTCATAAGTTTGGCAGAGCTTTTTATAAGTTTGGTCGATATTTTTTCACATTTAGTTAACAAAGTTTCCTATTTTTCATAAACTTACCGGAGATTTTTAAAAGTTTGGTCGATATTTTTTCACATTTAGTTAAGAAAGTTCCCTATTTTTCATAAATTTACCGGAGATTTTTAAAAGTTTGGTCGACATATTTCTATATTTACCCAATATTTTTATTACTTTGGTCAGTTTGGATGATATATTTATAAGTTTGGTCAGCCTTTTAGTTGATTTGGCTAATATTGTTTTCCTACTTTTTATAAGTTTGGATGAGACATTTATAAGTTTGGCCGATCTTTTTCACATTTGGGTAAGACATTTTCCTACCTTTTATGGGGTTGGACGAGCAATTTATTTACTTGGTCAATAGTTTTCACCTTTGGCTAATAAAGTTTCCTACATTTTGTCAATTTGGATACGCTATTTCTTTACATGGCCAATATTTTTTTTCCCATTTGGTTAACAAATGTTCCTACTTTACATAATTTTGGTAGAGATATTTCTGTATTTGGCCAACATTTTCCCCATTTGGTTAACAAATGTCACTACTTGTCATAAGTTTGGACGCGCTATTTATAAGTTTGAGCGGTATTTTTCCTATTTGGTTAATATGATTTCCTATTTGCCCCATATTTTTTACATTTGACTTACAATTTTCCTACTTTTTATAAGTTTGGTTGAGATATTTATGTATTTGGCCACCATTTTTATTAGTTGGACTAGCCTTTTCTCCTACTTTTTATAAGTTTGATTGAGATATTTGTGTACCTTACCAATATTTTGCCTATTTGGCTAACAAATTTTCCTACTATTTATAAGGTTGAATGCGCTAATTATAAGTTTGGTCAGCCTGTTATTTGATTTGGATAACATTTTATCATAGTTTTTATAAGTTTGAATGAAATATTTATAAGTTTGTCCATCGTTATGCCTATTGTATTACTTCGGTCGACATATTTCTTGATTTTACTAGTATATTTTCTTACTTGTTATAAGTTCGGATGAGATATTTCTGTCTTTGACCACCATTTTTAAATATTAGTTTGACTATCCTTGTTTCCTTTTTTTTTTTAATAAGCTTCTTTGAAATTTTTTCTTTACCTGACCCATAGTTTTCATCTTTGGTTAACACATTTTCCTATTTGGTCGATATATTTATAAGTTTGAGCAATATTTTTCCTATTTGGTTAATATGATTTCCTATTTGCCCCATATTTTTTACATTTGACTTACAATTTTCCTACTTTTTATAAGTTTGGTTTAGATATTTATGTATTTGGCCACCATTTTTATTAGTTGGACTAGCCTTTTCTCCTACTTTTTATAAGTTTGATTGAGATATTTTTGAATCTTACCAATATTTTGCCTATTTGGCTAACAAATTTTCCTCCTATTTATAAGGTTGAATGAGCTAATTATAAGTTTGGTCAGCCTGTTATTTGATTTGGATAACATTTTATCATAGTTTTTATAAGTTTGAATGAAATATTTATAAGTTTGTCCATCGTTCTGCCTATTGTATTACTTCGGTCGACATATTTCTTGATTTTACTAGTATATTTTCTTACTTGTTATAAGTTCGGATGAGATATTTCTGTCTTTGACCACCATTTTTTAAAATTAGTTTGACTATCATTGTTTCCTTTTTTTATGTTTCTTTGAAATTTTTTCTTTACCTGACCCATAGTTTTCATCTTTGGTTAACACATTTTCCTATTTGGTCGATATATTTATAAGTTTGAGCGATATTTTTCCTATTTGGTTAATATGATTTCCTATTTGCCCCATATTTTTTACATTTGACTTACAATTTTCCTACTTTTTATAAGTTTGGTTGAGATATTTATGTATTTGGCCACCATTTGTTTCCCTACTTTTTATAAGATTATTGAGATCTTTCTGTATTTGACCAATATTTTTGCCCCTTTGACTAACATTATTTCTTACTTGGGCAATATTGTTTTACATTTGACTAACAATTTTCCTACTTTTTATATGTTTGGTTGAAATATTTCTTTACTTGGCAAATATTTTTCACCTTTGGTTAACAAATTTTCATGTTTTTTATAAGTTTGGATGAGATATTTCTTTACTTGGTCAATTTTTTCCCATCTAGTTAACAAATTTTCCTATTTTTCATAAGTTTCGCCGAGATATTTCTTTAATTTGACCCTCAACATGTAACATCCGTTCACCACATGACACCGATATGTACCGGCAACACTAAAATCCAACAAGTGAACGCAATTATAATACATATAACTGTTTATTGTACAGTATTTCCAGTAAATGTTACAAAAATAAAAAGAAGCATAACATCAGTATACAAAATGGTTGACCAATAGGTGATGTTATATCTAATATGATCATACACACATCATGTACAATGGTATCGAACCTTTGTCATAAAACGGTAGTTATTTATTAAACGAGACAGAGTTCTGGGATATGATAGAGATAAAAACTTATAGCTGGAATCGTCTCTGTCGTGTATTTGGTATTTGGACGTTGTTGCGTAGCGTATGTAAGAATGTCGTGTCCGTGTACTGTTTTGATAAACTCGTCAAAGTTTTGTCTGTTTCGGATTAGCTGTGGAATTTCTAAGACAGAAGCGTTATTGGACGATGCGTGGTAGAACCGAAGAGCTTGTGTTTCGATGTGCCTAAGGACTACATGATAACTAAAGTTGATTTTTAATATGTTCTTTTGAGTGTTAAAGATCTTGTACAAGGTCTCTGTCCAGTCTTTAGGGTGTTGTGTCTGTGGACTAATAAAAAATGTATAGACAGACATATATTTGTTGATCTTGTGATGTGTTTTGATACTACTCCAGTTGTCGGTGTACACTTGTCTGACATCATCTGGCAGCTTGTGTAGAGAGCTCGCTTCATCCTTGGGTTGTGTGTCGCTGACTGGTTCGGCGTTTTCGTTTTGTTTAGTGTTCTTCTTCCTGCATGTCACATCACTATTAGTAGCCGCTGGTCTCTTACGCAATGTTGGTGAAAAAGGTGTTGCCGTTTCTGTTGGTATTACACTGGATACTGCTCCTGATGTTGTGTGTTCTTTTGTAATGTGACGTTGTAGATTGTCTTTCCTGTTAAAATGATGACCACAAGTTTGACACGAATACACTTGCTCCTTGGGACTGTGACTGGTCCGAATATGGCGACGAAGGTTACTTGCATCAGTGAAGCCTTTCCCACAAGTTGCACATACGTGGTTCTCAGATGGTTGCCGAGTAGACATCTTTTTAGACACGTTCGCTAGCGAATTGATAGTAAGATAATCGACACTCGACTTGAAACCTGTTTACACTGAGCCTCTGTATATGGTGTTGAATACAATTAGTTTATAACTTGCACTAATGGTAGATAACTTGACGTTGACTAGTTTAGGATGCCAAATATCCAAACAACAAGGTGTAATGTTCACTAGTTTAGTATGTGGTATCAAACCCGAACAAGCTGTACCAGTCTTTGTTTCAATAGGTGATGAACTCTTTGCAGATTCCGTTGTAAACTAAGGCAGAATAATGCTATTGCTTACACTTGGGGTGGGTCTGGGTAAGACACCGGTTGATAAATCTTACAAGCCAGCTGTGAATAGCCAAAAACTGGGAGACAGATCCACTAAATCGGTATGTCCGTATATGGTTGAAAGTCCGTTGATACAGAGACAAACAGGTGCCTGGCAAACTTTCCACACTTGAAGGTAAATAGCAGTTGAATAACCACAAAGCTGAAGACTCGATCGTTCGTCATTCTTGTGTAAAGCACAAAGTGAGTGAGAGGTGGTGAGTTGGTTATATATTACATAAAGTAAGCCCCGCCCACAGTATAGTTGCCAGCCAATTAGTGCTTGTCTAACATAAAATGTGGAACAATTCTAAGACAAACACCCTGATTGGTTGTAAGCCACACATCGGTTTGTTTGCTTCACAAGTCACTCTGCCGCCGGAAGCCAAAAATGAGACGACACCGCCAAATGAGAGGTCTATGGGACCAACTAGACCCATTAGACACTCCAGTTACACATTGGCGCTACCCCGACACACTCTACCGAATTGGTTATCGCACCATCTCCAACGCGATTGTGATACCAACTACCAACCTAGTTCAGTTGATCTTTCGTACAGTTTCATTACCATATTTTCTTGTTGAGTTGTGCCAAGTGTTGCCACAGCTGTTATATGATAAAGATCATGGCGGTTGCCCAGTTTGTTATGCCGTCTATACAGACGGGAAGCTAATTAATGCATTACACCAGCTGACATCTTCTGAATCAATTACACATCTCCAACGCGACTGTGGTACCAACTATCCACCTAGTTCAATTGATCTTTCCATTGTTAACCCCGATGCTCTGATTAAAAACGACAGCTGACACTTAAAAAACCACGAAGGATCTGGAAGGCATGAGGCAGGCCACAACCGACCCACCACGAGCCATGAGACATAGACCCCACCACGAGACATGAGACATGGCTCATACCGCATTTATCAACTAGGTCCGTTATTCGAACCACCCATGACACTACCTGGCTCCGTTACATACTCGCCCACCTCCACACTACCCCATCTCACAGTACGATTCGAACCTGTCGCACGGTAGGGAACCCACTAGACACCTCAGTTACACAGTGGTGATATCCCACCACACCCCTCTACGACCAATTACTTCTCACCTCTAAGCCCTCACCACCCCTTAGTAGACATTTAAAAAGTCCCCGTCTAGGGCGGACATCGTTATCGACCAGCAGCGTGATTCGAACCATCAATGATACCACCTAGCTCCGTTACACACTCGACCACCACCACACGACCTCAACCACACCTTGAGATTCGAACCTGTCAAGCGCAATGGCAGTAACTAGAACCCCATTTACACATTGGTGATATCCCACTATGACCAACTACGCACCCCCGCCATCTTTCACCACTTACCAACCCACCCTACACATTGTTCTTTGCGCTTATTATTTTATTCTGACACCGCTTTTGATTAAAAACAGATGGCGTCAGCGACCTCCCTCGACCCCGACACTAATAAACATCTGCCGGCAATATCGACTTTTTGCTCACAGATATTCCCGATCTTAACAAAAGATACAAATACATCAACTCGTAACAGCCGGCGCACACCAATCGATTATGCATAAATTATGTTCCACCACTTCCCTTCTTTTGAGCTTACTAAAAATGCGGGTCCTCATGGGTCCTCACGGTCCTCCTTCTTTATTCTTTGTATATGAGGTATTTTATGCCTCAATACGAGGGGTAGAGACCCTCTAGTACTACTCTGGTTGCAGTCCTTAAAAGTACTTTTTATTTGATCATTTTGTCTTCGTTTTTGTGTATTTTCTGTAGGAGCTTTTCGACGTTTTCATTTTCCTCCTTGTGCCTGTTTTCACTGTCGCGTTTGCGAAACTGCTGCCTAAAGTTTTTCTTCCTCCGTGGTCAGCCATGGGACGATTTTACCGTCATCTATATAGTACTCAAAGTCGTTCTCACAGTCGTAGTGTAAGACTGGGTATACCATCGGTTTCCCCCGGAGTTTCTTAGGCGTCTTCTTTTCTTTTTCTTCCCAGCGCCTTCTGAATTCCTCGCGCTTGAGTTCCTCCTTGTTGACTGGGTATTCTGTGCCTCCTTCAGAGATCCGACGGTATAGTAGTTCCCTCTTGGGCGCTGTGGTTGGGCTGCTGGCTTTAGCTTGCGGTTCAGGCTCGGACTCTTGGTTTTCTTCTTGCGGTTTCTCTGTGAGTTCTTGTGTGGATTCTGTTGGTTTGTTTTGAAAGAGTTCCATTTCAGCTCTATGCAATTCTCTTTCGGTCTTGATCATTTGTAGGATTTCTTCGTTCTCCTTCTTCATCTCAGCCATGAGCTGGATCTCTTGTTTGATGTTGAGCTGGATTTCTTTCATGTCGGTCAGCAGCTTCTCATTATCGCTGGTCGGAGTCGTCGTCAGCAGTGCCTTGACTTGCTTCTTCAACTCGTCTATCTGCTTTTGAAGTTGATCTCTTTCAGCTTGTGCTATACCCGTGGCTGTCTCGCCCCTCCGCATTGCTTCCTTGAATGGTGTCTTTGTGATGGTGGCGATCTTTAAGACGTCTCTGTGTCTTTGCAGGTACGGACAGCCCAGGTATCTTGCTGCATGTTTGCCCAGGCAGTTGGCGCACTTTCTTTTGTTGTTGGGTGCTCGGAAGTCCGTGTCCAGCTTGGCCAGCGGACACTCCTTGAAAGCGTGGTGATCGGCGCAGTATCGGCATATTTCCGTCTTACTGCAACACGTAGCTCTACTGTGGCCGGCCTTCTGACATCTGGAACATTGCGTGATTCTTGGTATAAATCTCTCTGGTTGCTGCATTCTCTTGTTGAATGATACTGTGGTCGGCATCTCAATGTTCTCCGACGTCACTACTGCCAAGGTTGTAGGTATCTTAAAGTAGGTGAGGAGCCGCTCCGCCTTCAAGAATCGGATGTGAAGATTCTCTTCACGTAGCTGCTTCAGGATTTCTTCATCTGTCAGCTCCACTTGGATCCGCTTGACAACCCAACGGACTGTTTTTGAGTCGGTGTTCCCGGCTCTGGTGTCTTTCTCCTCCTTCTTCTCTGCTGTCTTGGTTCTTGACTGTGTAGGGCTGTCAATCTTCTCCCCCGTGATAGCTTCAGTAATCGGTGTAGTATCAGGTTCTTTGATGCAGCTAGCAGGTGGGCTCTCGACGTTCTTCTTCTTGTTGTCGGCTCCCACGCTGCACATCTTGGCAACAGCGTGTTTCTTGTTGTTGGACTGTCAACGTGACATTTTCCCGCGTATCAGGCTTCTTGACAGAATAATGCGACTTGACTTGTTAGCGCTCGCAGTGCGAATGACGATGTGTTATTAAATTTATCTTACATTTTATATATACTGTGTAAAGGTGGGGGGGGGGGTGTATAGGGAGGAAATACGGAAGGGGGGAATGACATTCTGAACATATGGTGAAGGGGTGCATGAGCCAATAAAGGTTGAGAACCACTGGTTTAAACTATACTGTCTATTTTAGGAATGGTGTCGTTTAATGTCTGTTGTATTGATTCACAAACCATATCCCATTGTTCGTCAATAATCTGTATTATATCTATAGCGTAGATAGACATATTGAGAGACAGAGGGAGGCAGATAGAGAGAGACACACACGGAGCGATAAGCAGAGATAGGGAGACAGATAGAGAGATAAACAGAAAGACAGAGACACACACAAGGAGACAAAGAGAGACAAAGAGAGGCATAGAGACAGAGAGAAAAAGATAGAGAGATAGGGACAGGGACAGAGAGAGAGAGAGAGAGAGAGAGAGAGAGAGAGAGAGAGAGACTGAGACACATAGAGACAAAGACACACAGAGAAAGGCATAGAGGCAGAGAGGGAAAGACAGAGAGATAGAGGCAGAGAGAGAGAGAGATACAGAGAGACAAAGAGAGACAGAAAGAGACACAACAGAGAGAGGCATAGAGACAGAGAGAGACAGATACTGAGAGAGATAAACAGAGACACACAGAGACAGAGAGATAAACAGAGACACACAGAGACAGAGAAGGAACGAACGAACGAACGAACGAACGAACGAACGAACGAACGATCGAACAGACAGAGTTGACAGTTCCACTGATAGGAGTGTAGATTACCGTCCAACGAGGAATGACTGCTATGAGTGTCACTGGAAGTGCCTACATTGGAAGCAGGCATCGTGGGCACAACATCATTGTTTAACAATGTCCCATTTGACATGGTTGGGGGGGGGGGGGGGAAGATTGCTTTACGGGTAAGGGAGGAAACAAGGTATCATAGTTAGCAACATTTGGATTGGAGCATGGGTTGCTATTCATAGCATTGTATTCCTGGGGTATAGGCAAGGGTGGTGTGGGAAGAGAGGGAGTGTTTTCCGAACACTGAGAGATGGCTGTTGCCGGAGGTGAAGCTGGGTTTACTCCTCCTACTAGTGCTGACTGTTGTGAACGGTCGGGATATTTTATGTTCTTCGCTAGTATGCTACGCTACTTCCTAGCTTGGAACAATGTATTTGATCCCTATATAGTTTTTTTCTTAGGAGCCCCGGACAGCGACGTAAATTATGGGGTATTATTAACCCTACATATCATCTCCAATATGGGTCCTTTTCAGGGCCACCCAGTACACACGCAATGAAATTCATGTTATCTTTACAAAATGTATATAGAGTTAGATTGGCAGCATCTGCAGTACGACACTGGAACCCGGAACATGGTGAAATGATGGATGAAATAAACAAAGATGATTTATGAAATTTATTGAGCAACAACACCTCCAATGTAGCTAGTTGTAAGGTGCTTATGATTTTACTGTCCATTATATCGTTGACACCAATATGAACTGTCGCTTTTGTAATTCTGTCGTTCACTTTGAATTTTCGTAGTGTATCGGTCAGCCTATTAATGTCAGCGCCCGGTAAAGGGTAGATTGAAGTTGATTCGCTGTAGAAGATGACGTGCAATCGCTATGGATTCCCTTCAGCAGGGAGTCTCAAATTATGACATTTGTTGTACTGTCATCTATTGTTATTTCCCGCTGCTGGCTTGTCCGCTTGGACTGCTGTTGCCACTGGTCACTGTCGTTTTTCCTCTGTTCTTGTTTTTTATAGCTTGTTTGCGTTGATTATTGATGCCCAGTAATGGTAGTTGCTGAGCTCTGTGATTCCTGGCCTGCTGCTGGAGAGTCAACACTTATGGCCTGGAGCCTGTTGCTGATATGCACATCAATGGGGTAGATGGACGATGTGCGTTCAACAGGTTTAGTAGTATTGCTAACTGTAGGAACTGTCTGTATGCCATTTTGCGACGAACCTTCACTGGTCATACACATCTCTGAAGCACCATGGATACTCTCTGTTTGTGCACTTTTATCAAATGACTGTGCACACTTTACTTTTAAGGCATGGATTGTTGCTTTAAAAGTGTCCTTCTCTTCTTTAAGGAGGCTGTTTTCTTGTTGAAGACGAGCGGTTTCTCCTTTAAACACAGGAATAATATTAGCTGTGTTGTTGGAAATGATAGAGAGATAAACAGAGACACACACAGACATAGGGAGACAAAAAGAGACACATAGAGACATAGAGAGATAACAAGAGACACACATAGACATAGACAACAACAACAACAACAACAACAACAACAACAACAACAACAACAACAACAACAACAACAACAACAACAACAACAACAAAACTTTATTTTGAAAGGGTTAAGAATTGGGCACGCAGGCCCGTCTAACATTCTGCCCTTTTATCACTCTCTTTCACACATTATACCATTCACACATCATTCAAGGCTAACTGAAAACAGCAACAATATAAAAGATATGCATTATACAGGCACGTGGAAAATGAAAAATCAATACTACACGACTCAGTAATAGTAATAACTGGTGTGGCACTTGTTATTAGCTATGTGGAATATACTGGCCTACCAAAAGGGGACTGGCTGTTATACTAGGGTTGTATTATTATTATTATTTCTATTATTAAAGGGGAAGGTAATCCGTACTGAGATAGTGTTCAAATAATTTGCGATTATATGTATAGGGATTGGTGATGTCTTTTATTTCATGTGGAAGATTGTTCCACAGCTGAGCTGCAGAGTACGTTAAGCTTGTTTTGTATGAGTCTATCCTAGGCTTTGGAATGTGTAATATATTTAATCGTTTGCTGTGTCTAGCATTATATTTAAACAATGGCCAAAGGTAATTTGGGGCATTCCGATGTAGGATTTTGTGAATTAGTTTGGCCTTATTGAAAAGCAGACGTTTGCGGAGTGGTAGTAACTGAAGGCGTTTATGCAGGCTAGGATTGTCAGTTGAATGTTTGCTATAAATTAAACTCATGGCCCGTTTCTGGAGCGAGTAAAGTCGCTTGGTGCTTGAATTGGAACAACCGTCCCAGGTTGAAGAGCAGTAGTCAAAATGTGTCTGTATGTGAGACGTTTAGAATATTTTCCTTGTGTCCTCATCAAGGAATTTTTTAATTTTGGCGAGTTGGTAGACTTTTTTCGCTGTTTGTTTAGTGAGCGCTTGAACGTGAAGATTAAAGGTTAGGTTTCTATCAATGATGAGGCCTAATGTTTTGTGCTCAATTACACTTTCTACTGGCATGTTATCGATGTGAAGTTGAAGTGATCTGTGTGAATTTAGAGTTTGAAGTCTTTGTCTGGTTGTTAATAACATAGATTTTGTTTTAGTGATGTTAATTTGCATACGGTTCGCATAGCTCCACCACGATAGATAAACAGAGACACATAGAGACAGTGAGAGGTAAGTAGAGACACATAGAGTCAGAGACAGAGAGATAAACAGAGAGACCTAGAGACAAAGAGAGATACACAGAGATCATTGAGTCAGAGAGAGATAAACAGAGACACGTAGAGACAAAGAGAGATAAACAGAGATCATGGAGACAGAGATAAACAGAGACATATAGAGATAGACAGAGATAAACAGAGATACGTAGAGACATAGAGAGATAAACAGAGACACGTAGAGACAAAGCGTGATACACAGAGACACATAGAGACAGAGAGAGAGATAAATAGAGACATACAGAGACAGAGAGAGAGAGAGAGACAGAAACACATAGGCAGAAAGAAAGAGAGAGAGAGATAAACAGAGGCACATAGAGAGAGACAGAAACACAGAGGCAGAAAGAAAGAAAGAGAGAGAGAGAGAGAGAGATAAACAGAGACACATAGAGACAGAGAGAGATAAATAGAGAGACAGAGTGACAAAGAGACAAAGAGAGAGACAGAGAGAGACACATACATAGAGAGGAATAGAGATAGAGAGAGACACAGAGACACACATAAACTAAGAGAGACAGAGAGACAGAGAGAGACACAGTGACAGAGAGACACAGAGGCAGAAAAACAAAGACACAGAGAGACACAAAGACATATTGACACAAAGACATAGTGACAGAGAGATAGAGAGACAGAAGCACAGAGAGAAATACAGATATAGACAGAGAGATATGTGTGTGTGCGTGTGTGTGTGTGTGTGCGTGTGTGTGCGTGTGCGTGTGTGTGTTGGAAGATATCAACATTGATAGGGCAGAATAATGAAGAATATTTACTGTAATCAAGTAGTAGCAATTAAAATGGGAAATGAAGCGGGCAATAATGACCTAATAAAGCAAGGATTACGATAGGAATGTGTTTTGTCACCGGACCTCTTCTCCCTCTCTAGTGAAGTAATAATGAGAGAGATCAAAGAGAAGTCAGGAATACTAATCGGAGGTTATAATAAACGCAATGCAGATGACATAGGGTGATAATGTAAAAGATCTATAACAATTGTTGGACATTGTAGTAACGGGGACTGCAATGAAAGGACTCTCATTCAATATAATTTAAAAAAAATAAAACAGCAACAATAGAGATATGAAAGAAATAGGTGATACCAAAATGTGACATGGAAATAGAAGGGAACATTCTTAATCAAGTGGATCATATTAAATACTTAAGGGCATTTATAACATCAGATGGAATATGCACAACCGAGGTGAAGAATAGAATAGGGCAAGTAAAAACTGCATTTAAGAAAATGAAAAGTTTCTTATGCGATAAGTCACTATCATTGAATGTAAGAAAGAGAGTACTGGAGTACTATATAGAACCTGTTTTTCTGTTAGGCAGTGAATCTTGGAATGTAAATGAACAAATTAGGAAGAGCTTGGAAGCAACACAAATGAACTGTCATAGTAATTAACAACGATTGCCTAAAAGAGGCTAATGAAACTAGGACATTATATACAACAATACGAAAGAGACAAACAGCTTTCTTTGGTCATGTGATAAGAAGTGAGGTATTGGAGAACATCGTGACGACTGAAAAGATCGAGGGGAAGACAGGCATACAAATGGCATGGGGGAATATCATCAGCAGAGTTGATTCAAAACACCAAAGACCGAGACCGGTCTTGTGAAGAGACATGAACGCCTACGCCAGCTGGCATAGCACTTGATGATATATATGCGTGTGTGTGTTTGTGTTTGGGTAGAAGAAAATAGAAGAAAACAGAGTCATGAGGAATGGAACTATTCACCCATCTTATAACGCCGTTGCCAAATATGTATTACAGCTTTCATGCTCTATCAGCTATCGACAGTAAATGCTGCGGCGAACATTGTCAACAAGCCTTCGATTGACGGCGCACTATTTCAAGAGCAAACAGCGTCCCGGGACGACATGGTCCATTTATTTCAAACAGGGGCTCGGGATGAAGAAACATAATTAAAGTAGTTTATTGATCCTGTAGCAGCGATACATACAGATCCAACATACATTTCTGGTGTGGATAGAGCCGTGTCTGTATGGACCAAAAACACGTTGTTTTAACATGTTGTTCGGTAACGTGTTTTGGTAATCTGAAGACGGTGCTATAACACTTGAAATGTATGTTGACCCTGTATAGCACCGAATATGTATATTGTTGTCTGTCTGTATAGCATGGAAAATGTGTGTTGTCTGTCTGTAGAGAACCGAATATGTGTCTTGTTTGTCTGTAGAAAACAAATTATGTGTGTTGCACCGAATATGTAGTTGTTGTCTGTCTGTTTAGCACCGAAAAAGCATGTTGTGTCTGTAAAGCACTGAACATTTGCTTCTTTGCCTGTCTGTAAAGCACCGAATATGTGTGTTTTTGTCTCTATGTTTAGCACAGAGTGTGAGTGTTATTGTCAGTTTATTTAGCACCGAATTTGTGTGCTGGTGTCTGTCTGTTTAGCACCGAATATCTATGTTGTGTCTGCCTGTATAGCAGCCAATCTGTGTGTTGTTGTCTATCTGTATATCAACGCATATGTGTTGTTGTTGTCTGTCTGTATAGCAGCAAATATGTGTGTTCGACGCTATATGTCGAATATCTATGTCTGCCTTTATAGCAGTGAATCTGATGTTATTTCTGTCTTGATTACATCCTGTATGTATGTTGTGTCTGTCTTGATTGCACCCTGTATGTATGTTATGGCTATCTTGATTGCACACTGTATGTATGTTATGTCTATGTTGATTTCACCCTGTATGTATGTTATGGCTATCTTGATTGCACACTGTATGTATGTTATGCCTATCTTGATTTCACCCTGTATGTATGTTATGGCTATCTTGATTGCACACTGTATGTATGTTATGCCTATCTTGATTTCACCATGTATGTATGTTATGTCTGTCTTGATTGCATCCTGTATACATGTTATGTCTGTCGTGATTGCACACTGTATGTATATTGTGTCTGTCTTGATTGCACCATGTATGTATGTTGTGTCTGTCTTGATTGCATCCTGTATGTATGGTATGTCTATCTTGATTGTACCCTGTACGTATGTTATGTCTATCTTGATTGTACCCTGTATGTATGTTATGTCTATCTTGATTGCACCCTGTATATATACTGTGTCTGTCTTGATTGCACCCTGTATGCATATTGTGTCTGTCTTGATTGCATATTGTGTCTGTCTTGATTGCACCCTGTATGTATATTGTGTCTGTCTTGACTGCAACCTGTATGTATATTGTGTCTGTCTTGATTGCACCCTGTATGTGTGTATCTATCTCATGTAGCAGGCCCTTTGCAGATCGTGGCACTCATCAAGGATACTCAATCTCTGGCCATTTCTCCCTCCTCACGTACCCTCATGCCTCAGATGTCTGCAATGACCTATTTCCATCTGCGCGCATTTCGTCCCCTGCCTCAACTTCCAGGAACCACGCCTTTCTGGTGTTGTCCGCTCTACTGACCCCTCACACGTCACATACTCACAGCACGTTCCCACTACAGGGCTTTATTTTGGGACGAGGTCGACCCGGGGTCGAAGGTCAATTGAAAACATAAATCGTTACTTCGAGAGGGTTTTGAACTTACGACCACCGAGCGAGGACGCCAGCAAGCACGACGCTACGGCAGCTCGCACGAGTATTAACGTTATTCATCTAATTATGTCGTAATTTATGTAACAATACCTGGATGTGAAGGTACGTTTCGTGGTTGTTTGTCTGTGAATGTATTACTACATCACCGTTGTGATGAGAGACGCGGTAGTGTAGTGGCTAGACAGTTGTCTGTGAGTCGGTGGGAGAAATCTTACCACAAATAAAGAAGATAGTTTAGAAGAAAAGGACGGAATTCTACAATTGATGGACAATTAAAAGAAAAAGTAAACTAATTCAAGATGAATATAAAAGAATACACGGAGATATAGCATGAAAATGTAAGATAGCGAAACAAGTCTGGCTGGACAGAGTTGAGGAGAAGCGATAAGACATAAAATCTTATTTAGTCGCGGTTCCAGATTCACGACAACAGGTCGTTCCCATTATGCTCTGTTCCTGTGCCAGTGAATATCACACAAAATTCTCCTCATTGTCCAATGTGAAAAGTGCAAAAGACAGGAGTCTCGGCAAGCCAACAGCCCACACAGGTACACTGTGCATAATGCCGCCGTCAGAAATTGCAACACAAAAGTCCTCCACGGAAAATACATTTCATCGTCGATGAAAGTGGCAGTACCAGAAAGACTTCATTGACCAAGGTTTTATCCCATATGGCTCGGTCTCTTTCCGCAGGGTGATCCACCGAAAGCGCCGCACAAAGCACGAACTGCGTAGCTCCAGCGATGACTCCCAGGAATATCCTGAGAAAATGCACCCCTGAACCGAAAATGCAAACCAGTCAATTCAGCAACATCCGGCCGCCATCGTTCCGAACATGCAATTCACGCTACAAACAACTGCGGACATATGTAAAAGCATTCCACACGAAATTCACAGCTCACAGTGCCACGCCACGTACTCACTCAGTAGCAGGGCGACGGAACCATGCACTGTCAGTCCAACATGAGAAAAATGCGAATGCAAACCGTATCACAAGAGTAAACACTCCAGAGACCTTAACAGTTTAAATGCCTATCCGCCATGTTGCGTACCGGAAACCCTACATAAAATATGTGTACAAAAAGATACAGAAACTATTAGACTTGAGAAAACACAGCAATTTCATGTGTGAAAATACAAGAAGATAACCTATTACTGGACAAAGATGGAACCCTCTCTCTCTCTCTCTCTCTCTCTCTCTCTCTCTCTCTCTCTCTCTCTCTCTCTCTCTCTCTCTCTCTCCCCCCCCCCCCTCCCCGTTGGGTGTTCTATCTACATTGAGGCAGATTCATTTTTTTAAAAAATTGACATGTGCTCCGACCCAGCCTAAAACAGGTATCAGAAAATATTTTGGGACGTGAAAGCAGCCAGTGTGATACTGACCAAATCACTTACCTAGTGTTGATAGAACTGTAAACTATGAGTCTACCACCATATACCAGTGCACCTTAAGACATGAAACAGGGTCCCATTACTGACTGACTTACCGTTTTAATCATATGTAGCGCTATTTTGAGTAAATAAAACGCAAGACATAGCGAACGACTAAATATACTTCATGTCCCTAAATCTAGGATAGACTTATATAAAACAAGCTTAGCATACTCTGCCGCTCACTTGTGGAACAATTTTCCACAAGAAATCAAAGACACCACCAATCATTATACATACATTCGCAACCTGTTTGAACACTACCTCAGTACAGACTAAATTCCCCCATAAAAAAAAGGCAATAATAATGGTAAATTATCTCAATCGACAACTAGCCAAAAACATTCCCATATGTATGGCACGTGACACCTTCCTTAGGTATTTATAATGCCCATGTTAAACATTGCCTCAGTGAGTCATTTGTTATTGTTTATTTTTCATGCATTATAATGCTATTGTTCTTTTATTGTCAAAAATTTGCTTCATAAGTGATGTTGAATGAAAGAATGTATGGGAGGAAATTGAGAAGAAGGGCAGAATGTCAGACGGGCCTGCGTGCCCAATTCTTAACCCTTTGAAAATAAAGATTTTCGTTCGTTCGTTCGTTCGTTCGTTCTAATACGTTGATGAGTTGCTATATAACGGTATTTTCTGTTATATGTCCATGTGCTGGTATATAGCGATATTTTCAGTGGTAAGTCCATGTGTTGATATACAGCGGTATTTTCAGTAATATGTCCTTCTGTTAATATATAGTGATGTTGTCAGTAACATGACCATAGTGTTGATATATCGTGACATCGTCAGTAATAAGTCATTCTGTAGCAGAGAAATTCAAATTACTGTAACTAATGACAACCTGGAATATAATCCTGACAATGAACTTGTAAACAAGCGGTGTTTCACGTGTGCACTACGAATTCAGCAAATCTGATTGGATAATACTTACGTCAATAGTCAAGCCGTGAGTCACATAGTGCATTGATCACTTCTGTTGCGGATCCCGGTGAGCACGTTGTCTTCATTTGCCTGAACACCTGTAGCTAGCTTCATGCGGGCTCACGTGGAAGATCAGCAGCACAAAGGTGTTGGACAACAGGGCTTAAACTACACATACAGTTGACTACTCACGGTGTGTGTTACATACACATGAGCAATAAACACCAGGTTGCATGCTTTCTTGCTTGACATATTTCGCTGCATCTCATCAGATGCATAGCACAGAGCTATATATCACATCCCGGGAAGGCAAACCCGTAAAAACGCCAGCAGAAGTCGGATGTGCTGGCGTAAAGGCTGCAAATAAATTGGCACAACGCAAAAATGACCGAGTGAAATGTCCCTCGTGCCCGGAACAGCTCTGATTATCTTGTCTTCCGGGCTCAACGTCCAGCACACGTAAGAACCGAAAGCTCACTGAGTGGATGTCAATTGCAGACTGGCCGTTCCTGGTTTGTGCGGGGAGCGGCCTGTGGCGAATGAAATGCCCAATACATGGAAGTGAAGAATTAAAGCAGCCATGTGCAGGACGTGGCGATTCCTTGGGTGAGCCCAGTACCAGAGCACTATGTATCGGTTCTGCAATTATGGAATACTCCTTGGATGGCGGTAAAAACCAATGGACTGCCCCTGCCTTCCCCTGAGGGCAGACCGTTAAGTCTTCGACCGTTCCAACTTGACCAGCTGGGATGTGGACGGCACCACAAAAGTGAGAGTCCCCCAGGACGGCTTTTTTGTTTCTTTTATTTTGTTTTTTGTTGCATATCCCTTACAGGATATCGCAGTCAACACTAGCATTGTTCAGCTGTTGTTGATGCACTAGGCAAGATTACGCTCAGTAGTTTGCCATTGTTTTCCTAACGACCGGCTCACATACCCCGTAAGTTACCGACGCGGCGAGAACAGCTACAAATTCTCGCGCGCTTCACGTTACTCACGAGAGTATTCGGGATTACGGAGAAAGACGTTAACACCTAGGCCACGGAGACCGGGACGGATGTGTTGGTCTAAAGGTTTTGGACCAAGGGCGCATAGCAAGACACACCACAATTAAGTCTGAAAAATAAAAATAAAAAAAACAAAACACCCCGGATGAACACAGAAGAGGATATATAATATGTAGTGAACACATGAATTATAGCTTTGCTGAAATACTTTAAAAAAAAAAAACAGTCACTGATATTGTTCCGGATGTGGCGCGTTTGTCATCCCCGCTGAAAACGGGGATAAAAAACCTTTAAAACGAAGTCTTTCTGTGTGCACAAAAGTGGTTGGAATCGCGTAATTTTTAAAGCCTCTGTATATTTGAGCAATCTTAATTGTTCGTCGAATATATAAAATACAAAACGCCTTTTTCGTTTAACTTTATAACCGCAAGTTAGCAGCTGTTGAGAGATGGCCGAGTTTGAACTTGTTTAGCCTGTCGACCGCGAGGGTTTCCTGAAGACGGATTTAACTCTTTTTCCACCCGTACCAGAATGTGTTCGGTTACCCAATTTGCTCTGGCCGAGTGACTAAGAATCCTGTTCACCTTCGGAATATCTGGGTTCAAATTCTCTGTAAGGTGGGGATTTTTCATTCTGTCGGGGACAACCAGAAAAGTCTAATCTGAACAGTACGCGGCGACTTCACAAGCCGGGTGGCCTTAATTCCCCAGGATCAAGACGGCAGCCCTCCTTCTCCCCCCCCCCCCAACACACACACACTACCTTCTGTCCTACACGGCAAGGCAGTAGATGACCGTTTTTGTTTGGACGTCCAGTCGTGTTGATCTACGTATGTAAGTTGCTTGGCACTCACAAAAGAAGTGATAAAACAGTTTGATTTGGTGTACGGAGACTGTAATTCTTTCACAGATTAAGTAGGTATGGCGGTGGTTCTCTCTCTCTCTCTCTCTCTCTCTCTCTCTCTCTCCTCTCTCTCTCTCTTTATATATATATATATATATATATATATATATATATATATATATATATATATATATATATATATATATATATATATATACAAACACACATACACACACACAGACCACATCTGCCTTAACATGTACCATCCAACGGCGCAGAACCAGCCAATCTGTCTACTGCTCGTTACCGAGAACACCAGCATGTCCTGGGGAAAAGATCCAACAGATGCTCCCTACCTTTGATAATGGAACTGAAGCATGCCATTCCACCCGAAGCACGTCTGTCTTAACCCTTTTTAGCATACTCTGTGAATCCGTTACAATCACAACATGCGTGCCCTGTTTATGTTACCCGATTAAACGGGACACACACTAACAAGGGAATAAATATGCTGAATACACTGTGAATACGGTACCAACTGCATTCTGTTAGCGCCAAATATTAAGCGGCGCTCACCAAACCCGACACAACACATTTTGCCAACGGCCTCAGGCGGTGGAGCACAATTGGGAGGGTACACTTTTCATCCTAGAGCAAAGAAATGCAACCTAAAAACTAAATGTCATGGCAGGGCAAACCAGGCACTAAGCTTTCGTTGGCAACTGACAGTCGGATGGAAGCTCCGACAGGCGGACAGTTTGAGCATTGATTTGCTGATCTGGCAGCTTCTGCAGCTTGTCTTGTTCCAGCAGACGTATTGGTGTTACAATTCCTCTAGAGTACACTAGGCAGGCCGAGAAAGGGATCATGCTGCATGGGCAACACATGGTCACTAAAATTAAGCGCAGGCTTTGTGCTATGTGTCATGGCATTACTGTCATTGCTTGTAGTTATTTCGCCTTTTTCTTAAGTACAATGTAACAAACCATCTTCTGTCTAGACGGCAACGTGCCAAATACTTTGAAACTCTTTCAGGTGCATATATTAGGGACGTTCATTTGAAACCCGTTCCAATGGCTTTATTACAAAAGCATGAAAGAAACATTAACAGGTGTGGTAGAATTAAACAAAGCATAAATTTTGAATGAATTATGCACCATGGGTTGCTCAGAAGAAGTCGCCGTAGGCAATCAGGCAAGTATCCCAATGCTTAGGTAGAAGGCGAATGCCGTCCGCAAAAAAGGATGGTGGTTGCTCACTGAACCAAGTGTTTACCGCGAACATTACGTCTGCATCTGTGTGAAATCGTTGCCCCTTGAAAGCTTTTCTTAGAGGTCCGAACAAATGAAAATCACATGGTGACAAATCAGGACTATAGGCTGGATGTTGCAGAATTTCCCACTTCTGCCTTGCTAATGCTTCCTGCACAAACTTTCCGACATACGGATGAGCATTATCGTGCAACAAAATCACACCGCGAGAAAGTATGCCGGGTCGATTATTCATGATTGCTTTTCGTAGCTTGTCTAGTGTTTGCAAGTAGTGGGTAGAGTTGAATGTTGACACCAGGTTCTTTAAAGTCGGCCAACAATAGCCCTTCATGGTCAAACAATGCGCTCAGCACAACCTTACGAGCGGAAACCTGTAACTTGAATTTGTTGGCTTTTGGTGATCCAGCATGCTTCCATTGCATGCTCTCTCTTTTGCTGCTCGGCTCAAAGTGGTGACACCATGCTACTATGCGGAAGAGAACTGCACCATCCCTTCCCCCCCCCCCCCACTCTGTAACGCAGCAAGTCGTTCAAACACCATCCCATGCGTTCCTCTTTTTGGTGGTCTGTCAACATCCGTGGTACCCAACGTGAACACATCTTCCGATATTGCAGTTTCTTACGAACGACCTTTTGAATTGTCCCAATTGACATATCAAATTCTTTCGCTAGCGAACGTATGCTTCGACAACAGTTCATCTGTACTGCTGCATCAATTTCGGTGATGGATTTTCTGTTGCAACAATATGCGCTTGACCCGGCCGTCGAAGATCTGTCGTGAACTGACGTCCTTTCCAAAACATTCGTGCAAAGTCTGTCACTGTTGTCTTCGACACACATTTGTTACCGTACGCTGCCTGCATTCTTCGATGAATGTCCACTGGTCGACATCCTTCAAATGAAAGAAACTGAATCACCGCTCTTTGAGCGTCTTTGGACGGATTTTGGATCAATCCGGCCATTTTCTCAACGGTCAGAAACAGAACCTATGCATCATGGGACGATAAGCACGTGCTCTTTTATTCGTTGGTCAGTATCACGAGACGATGACATGATCATGATCAATTTCGGTAATTACGCGCGGTGCGGCAGGAACGGATTTCAAATGAACGCCCCTTATATATTTCGAAGTATTTTTTCAATGGGAACAATAATACAAAGAAACAAAACCTGGTTGTACAAGTTTGGAAGGAACTCAACACACGAATTGATCCATGACGTTGGAGATCGCAATTTGTGGTGAAGCATGATCGCCACACGCCAGTCGGCAAGGCACTGGATGATAATGATGATGTTGATAATTTTTAACAAGTTAAAATAGGGACCACCCCAGGCTAAACTGGGCAGCGGAGAATGTACTGGGGAGTACAAGCGTGACATAGATCGCCCCAGGCTAAACTGGGCAGCGGAGAATGTACTGGGGAGTACAAGCGTGACATAGATCGCCCCAGGCTAAACTGGGCAGCGGAGAATGTACTGGGGAGTACAAGCGTGACATAGATCGCCCCAGGCTAAACTGGGCAGCGGAGAATGTACTGGGGAGTACAAGCGTGACATAGATCGCCCCAGGCTAAACTGGGCAGCGGAGAATGTACTGGGGAGTACAAGCGTGACATAGATCGCCCCAGGCTAAACTGGGCAGCGGAGAATGTACTGGGGAGTACAAGCGTGACATAGATCGCCCCAGGCTAAACTGGGCAGCGGAGAATGTACTGGGGAGTACAAGCGTGACATAGATCGCCCCAGGCTAAACTGGGCAGCGGAGAATGTACTGGGGAGTACAAGCGTGACATAGATCGCCCCAGGCTAAACTGGGCAGCGGAGAATGTACTGGGGAGTACAAGCGTGACATAGATCGCCCCAGGCTAAACTGGGCAGCGGAGAATGTACTGGGGAGTACAAGCGTGACATAGATCGCCCCAGGCTAAACTGGGCAGCGGAGAATGTACTGGGGAGTACAAGCGTGACATAGATCGCCCCAGGCTAAACTGGGCAGCGGAGAATGTACTGGGGAGTACAAGCGTGACATAGATCGCCCCAGGCTAAACTGGGCAGCGGAGAATGTACTGGGGAGTACAAGCGTGACATAGATCGCCCCAGGCTAAACTGGGCAGCGGAGAATGTACTGGGGAGTACAAGCGTGACATAGATCGCCCCAGGCTAAACTGGGCAGCGGAGAATGTACTGGGGAGTACAAGCGTGACATAGATCGCCCCAGGCTAAACTGGGCAGCGGAGAATGTACTGGGGAGTACAAGCGTGACATAGATCGCCCCAGGCTAAACTGGGCAGCGGAGAATGTACTGGGGAGTACAAGCGTGACATAGATCGCCCCAGGCTAAACTGGGCAGCGGAGAATGTACTGGGGAGTACAAGCGTGACATAGATCGCCCCAGGCTAAACTGGGCAGCGGAGAATGTACTGGGGAGTACAAGCGTGACATAGATCGCCCCAGGCTAAACTGGGCAGCGGAGAATGTACTGGGGAGTACAAGCGTGACATAGATCGCCCCAGGCTAAACTGGGCAGCGGAGAATGTACTGGGGAGTACAAGCGTGACATAGATCGCCCCAGGCTAAACTGGGCAGCGGAGAATGTACTGGGGAGTACAAGCGTGACATAGATCGCCCCAGGCTAAACTGGGCAGCGGAGAATGTACTGGGGAGTACAAGCGTGACATAGATCGCCCCAGGCTAAACTGGGCAGCGGAGAATGTACTGGGGAGTACAAGCGTGACATAGATCGCCCCAGGCTAAACTGGGCAGCGGAGAATGTACTGGGGAGTACAAGCGTGACATAGATCGCCCCAGGCTAAACTGGGCAGCGGAGAATGTACTGGGGAGTACAAGCGTGACATAGATCGCCCCAGGCTAAACTGGGCAGCGGAGAATGTACTGGGGAGTACAAGCGTGACATAGATCGCCCCAGGCTAAACTGGGCAGCGGAGAATGTACTGGGGAGTACAAGCGTGACATAGATCGCCCCAGGCTAAACTGGGCAGCGGAGAATGTACTGGGGAGTACAAGCGTGACATAGATCGCCCCAGGCTAAACTGGGCAGCGGAGAATGTACTGGGGAGTACAAGCGTGACATAGATCGCCCCAGGCTAAACTGGGCAGCGGAGAATGTACTGGGGAGTACAAGCGTGACATAGATCGCCCCAGGCTAAACTGGGCAGCGGAGAATGTACTGGGGAGTACAAGCGTGACATAGATCGCCCCAGGCTAAACTGGGCAGCGGAGAATGTACTGGGGAGTACAAGCGTGACATAGATCGCCCCAGGCTAAACTGGGCAGCGGAGAATGTACTGGGGAGTACAAGCGTGACATAGATCGCCCCAGGCTAAACTGGGCAGCGGAGAATGTACTGGGGAGTACAAGCGTGACATAGATCGCCCCAGGCTAAACTGGGCAGCGGAGAATGTACTGGGGAGTACAAGCGTGACATAGATCGCCCCAGGCTAAACTGGGCAGCGGAGAATGTACTGGGGAGTACAAGCGTGACATAGATCGCCCCAGGCTAAACTGGGCAGCGGAGAATGTACTGGGGAGTACAAGCGTGACATAGATCGCCCCAGGCTAAACTGGGCAGCGGAGAATGTACTGGGGAGTACAAGCGTGACATAGATCGCCCCAGGCTAAACTGGGCAGCGGAGAATGTACTGGGGAGTACAAGCGTGACATAGATCGCCCCAGGCTAAACTGGGCAGCGGAGAATGTACTGGGGAGTACAAGCGTGACATAGATCGCCCCAGGCTAAACTGGGCAGCGGAGAATGTACTGGGGAGTACAAGCGTGACATAGATCGCCCCAGGCTAAACTGGGCAGCGGAGAATGTACTGGGGAGTACAAGCGTGACATAGATCGCCCCAGGCTAAACTGGGCAGCGGAGAATGTACTGGGGAGTACAAGCGTGACATAGATCGCCCCAGGCTAAACTGGGCAGCGGAGAATGTACTGGGGAGTACAAGCGTGACATAGATCGCCCCAGGCTAAACTGGGCAGCGGAGAATGTACTGGGGAGTACAAGCGTGACATAGATCGCCCCAGGCTAAACTGGGCAGCGGAGAATGTACTGGGGAGTACAAGCGTGACATAGATCGCCCCAGGCTAAACTGGGCAGCGGAGAATGTACTGGGGAGTACAAGCGTGACATAGATCGCCCCAGGCTAAACTGGGCAGCGGAGAATGTACTGGGGAGTACAAGCGTGACATAGATCGCCCCAGGCTAAACTGGGCAGCGGAGAATGTACTGGGGAGTACAAGCGTGACATAGATCGCCCCAGGCTAAACTGGGCAGCGGAGAATGTACTGGGGAGTACAAGCGTGACATAGATCGCCCCAGGCTAAACTGGGCAGCGGAGAATGTACTGGGGAGTACAAGCGTGACATAGATCGCCCCAGGCTAAACTGGGCAGCGGAGAATGTACTGGGGAGTACAAGCGTGACATAGATCGCCCCAGGCTAAACTGGGCAGCGGAGAATGTACTGGGGAGTACAAGCGTGACATAGATCGCCCCAGGCTAAACTGGGCAGCGGAGAATGTACTGGGGAGTACAAGCGTGACATAGATCGCCCCAGGCTAAACTGGGCAGCGGAGAATGTACTGGGGAGTACAAGCGTGACATAGATCGCCCCAGGCTAAACTGGGCAGCGGAGAATGTACTGGGGAGTACAAGCGTGACATAGATCGCCCCAGGCTAAACTGGGCAGCGGAGAATGTACTGGGGAGTACAAGCGTGACATAGATCGCCCCAGGCTAAACTGGGCAGCGGAGAATGTACTGGGGAGTACAAGCGTGACATAGATCGCCCCAGGCTAAACTGGGCAGCGGAGAATGTACTGGGGAGTACAAGCGTGACATAGATCGCCCCAGGCTAAACTGGGCAGCGGAGAATGTACTGGGGAGTACAAGCGTGACATAGATCGCCCCAGGCTAAACTGGGCAGCGGAGAATGTACTGGGGAGTACAAGCGTGACATAGATCGCCCCAGGCTAAACTGGGCAGCGGAGAATGTACTGGGGAGTACAAGCGTGACATAGATCGCCCCAGGCTAAACTGGGCAGCGGAGAATGTACTGGGGAGTACAAGCGTGACATAGATCGCCCCAGGCTAAACTGGGCAGCGGAGAATGTACTGGGGAGTACAAGCGTGACATAGATCGCCCCAGGCTAAACTGGGCAGCGGAGAATGTACTGGGGAGTACAAGCGTGACATAGATCGCCCCAGGCTAAACTGGGCAGCGGAGAATGTACTGGGGAGTACAAGCGTGACATAGATCGCCCCAGGCTAAACTGGGCAGCGGAGAATGTACTGGGGAGTACAAGCGTGACATAGATCGCCCCAGGCTAAACTGGGCAGCGGAGAATGTACTGGGGAGTACAAGCGTGACATAGATCGCCCCAGGCTAAACTGGGCAGCGGAGAATGTACTGGGGAGTACAAGCGTGACATAGATCGCCCCAGGCTAAACTGGGCAGCGGAGAATGTACTGGGGAGTACAAGCGTGACATAGATCGCCCCAGGCTAAACTGGGCAGCGGAGAATGTACTGGGGAGTACAAGCGTGACATAGATCGCCCCAGGCTAAACTGGGCAGCGGAGAATGTACTGGGGAGTACAAGCGTGACATAGATCGCCCCAGGCTAAACTGGGCAGCGGAGAATGTACTGGGGAGTACAAGCGTGACATAGATCGCCCCAGGCTAAACTGGGCAGCGGAGAATGTACTGGGGAGTACAAGCGTGACATAGATCGCCCCAGGCTAAACTGGGCAGCGGAGAATGTACTGGGGAGTACAAGCGTGACATAGATCGCCCCAGGCTAAACTGGGCAGCGGAGAATGTACTGGGGAGTACAAGCGTGACATAGATCGCCCCAGGCTAAACTGGGCAGCGGAGAATGTACTGGGGAGTACAAGCGTGACATAGATCGCCCCAGGCTAAACTGGGCAGCGGAGAATGTACTGGGGAGTACAAGCGTGACATAGATCGCCCCAGGCTAAACTGGGCAGCGGAGAATGTACTGGGGAGTACAAGCGTGACATAGATCGCCCCAGGCTAAACTGGGCAGCGGAGAATGTACTGGGGAGTACAAGCGTGACATAGATCGCCCCAGGCTAAACTGGGCAGCGGAGAATGTACTGGGGAGTACAAGCGTGACATAGATCGCCCCAGGCTAAACTGGGCAGCGGAGAATGTACTGGGGAGTACAAGCGTGACATAGATCGCCCCAGGCTAAACTGGGCAGCGGAGAATGTACTGGGGAGTACAAGCGTGACATAGATCGCCCCAGGCTAAACTGGGCAGCGGAGAATGTACTGGGGAGTACAAGCGTGACATAGATCGCCCCAGGCTAAACTGGGCAGCGGAGAATGTACTGGGGAGTACAAGCGTGACATAGATCGCCCCAGGCTAAACTGGGCAGCGGAGAATGTACTGGGGAGTACAAGCGTGACATAGATCGCCCCAGGCTAAACTGGGCAGCGGAGAATGTACTGGGGAGTACAAGCGTGACATAGATCGCCCCAGGCTAAACTGGGCAGCGGAGAATGTACTGGGGAGTACAAGCGTGACATAGATCGCCCCAGGCTAAACTGGGCAGCGGAGAATGTACTGGGGAGTACAAGCGTGACATAGATCGCCCCAGGCTAAACTGGGCAGCGGAGAATGTACTGGGGAGTACAAGCGTGACATAGATCGCCCCAGGCTAAACTGGGCAGCGGAGAATGTACTGGGGAGTACAAGCGTGACATAGATCGCCCCAGGCTAAACTGGGCAGCGGAGAATGTACTGGGGAGTACAAGCGTGACATAGATCGCCCCAGGCTAAACTGGGCAGCGGAGAATGTACTGGGGAGTACAAGCGTGACATAGATCGCCCCAGGCTAAACTGGGCAGCGGAGAATGTACTGGGGAGTACAAGCGTGACATAGATCGCCCCAGGCTAAACTGGGCAGCGGAGAATGTACTGGGGAGTACAAGCTGACATAGATCGCCCCAGGCTAAACTGGGCAGCGGAGAATGTACTGGGGAGTACAAGCGTGACATAGATCGCCCCAGGCTAAACTGGGCAGCGGAGAATGTACTGGGGAGTACAAGCGTGACATAGATCGCCCCAGGCTAAACTGGGCAGCGGAGAATGTACTGGGGAGTACAAGCGTGACATAGATCGCCCCAGGCTAAACTGGGCAGCGGAGAATGTACTGGGGAGTACAAGCGTGACATAGATCGCCCAGGCTAAACTGGGCAGCGGAGAATGTACTGGGGAGTACAAGCGTGACATAGATCGCCCCAGGCTAAACTGGGCAGCGGAGAATGTACTGGGGAGTACAAGCGTGACATAGATCGCCCCAGGCTAAACTGGGCAGCGGAGAATGTACTGGGGAGTACAAG
>OY992882.1:11258678-11283678 GCA_963921405.1 Cepaea hortensis
ACCTTGCGATCAGCAACTGATTATTTTTCTTGACAATTATACATTCAATAGTTTACCATTAAGTTAGGTGTGTATCCTTTACAGTCGCAGTCAACCCCAATATTATTTGGCTGTTTGCAATTTCTTAGCAAGTTTACGTTCAGTAGTTTGCCATTGCTTTCTGCCTGACCGGTACTTATACATGTATGAAACCAGCGCAAGGCGAGCTGTTGTCAAATCTGCCGAAGTTGTGTTTCGAAGGCGGTATGCGGGATTACGAACTGGGTCCTTAGCTCCCTTCCATACGGTATAAAAAGGCGGTTGAGACAAAACATCCTGTGTATGTGCTTTAAATGCTACAAGATCGTGGGCCATTGCCAGAAGGATGAATTGCCACCACAGAACTATTGTAGGTCTCACTGAACGTTACGGAACCACTGGCAGAAGGATGAATTGCCACCACAGCACTATTGTAGGTCTCACTGAACGTTACGGAACCACTGGCAGAAGGATGAATTGCCACCACAGCACTATTGTAGGTCTCATTGAACGTTACGGAACCACTGGCAGAAAGATGAATTGCCACCACAGCACTATTGTAGGTCTCATTGAACGATACGGAACCACTGGTTAGTTCCTGGGATAGACTTCGGAGTGGCCAACCAAGAGTTACTACCCCTACGCATGATCGCCATATTGTGCTGACTCACCCAAGGAATCGTTTTCTCCCGGTAAGTCAAACAGCGACGGTCTCCCTGGCCTAGGTTAGCGACTTTCTCCGTAATCCCGTATATCCACGTGAGGAACGTAACTTGCGCGAGAATCGGTAGCAGTTCTCGCAGTGTTGGTGACTTACGGGGTAAGGGAGCCGGCCGCTCAGAAAGCAATGGCAAACTACTGAGCGTAATCTTGCCAAGAAATCAACAATCAGCTGAAAGATGCTGGTGTTGACAGCGATGTCCTGTAAAGGATATGCGAACAAAAAAAAAAGTCAAACAGCAACCGCAATAGTGGGTAGACGTGGGCAAGTCTCTCGAATGACTCACACGACAACTCAGAGATACAGGCCATACTGAAAGGTGACCTTATGTTGGGCCAAACTTGACTCACAGACATCATCAGCCACGCCTGTAATGTGCACAGCAACATGTCAGATGGACTAGACTGCAGTGGAATGTTGTCCTATTCACAGACGAGAGCAGATTCAATCTATCCTATGCTGACGGACGTATGCTGGTTACGTGACGGTGTGGAGAGCGCTTTGCAGATTGCTGTGTTCGTCAGCACAACCGATTTAGAGGTGGCAGTATTCAAATTTGGGGATGATTCAGTTTTCACCATCGCTTGCTTCTTCACGTCTTCCGTGGAAATGTTATTGCTGTGACATATCGAGATGAGGTTCTGGATGCATTGGTTGCCATGCGTTTACAAATTATCCAGACTTGCAGCTTCTCCAGCATGATAACGCACGTGCGCACCCCTTATGCATCACGCAGCAATATCTACAGGAGCACAACATTGTGATAATTGATTGGCCAGCCCTATCACTAGACATGACCCCTATAGAACATCTGTTGGACGGACTTGGACGCAGTGTACAGGTGCGGTTCTGCAGCTAATCTGCAACAGCTCTAATCTGCTCTTACACTTCAATGGGACTTCATTCCTCGGAATTTCCGGAGATTGTGCGTTCCATGCGGAGCCGCTGCCAAGCTTATTTGCAACCTCACGGTGGACATACCAGATACTGAGGATAGTGTGAATGAATTTATTTATTGGTTGCATTTTTGGCTTTATACCTTGCCCGCACAGAATGCTATGAATTTCATAACAATCTAATGTACAAATGAATGACCAGCTTGGATTGATAGGAAAATGAATAAAGAGTCAATATATAAACTTGTAAACCAGTGGTTCTCAACCTTTTGTGGCCCATGCACCCCTTCACCATATGTTCAGAATGTCATCCCCCCGCCCCCCTTTTCACATTTTCTCCCTATAACCCCCCCCCCCCCTACATTTCATAAGTAAAAATTGATGCTAACTTTAATAACACATACTAGAACAAGTCTATATAAAACGAATTTCAGAAGGACGAGAAGTACAGAACCATAAAGAATGGAGGGGAAACGATATCAAGTAATCGGTTCTTGTATTAACTCAAAGCGATCTTGAAATAATCTTAATCCCCCTCCTACTCCCCCCCCCCCCTTTTTTTTTGTTGCTTGGCTGGAAACCATAAAATTCCCCAAAGCGGGGAATACCCCACAGGTTGAGAACCACTGCTTTAAACACCTATATTTACTGTTCACACACTGTTCCTGGATTATTATACAGGTAGTGCGTTTTTAATGTGGCTCAGTGTGTAACCTCAACCCAAATAAATAGTTACAGAAAAGCCAAATCACATAGGCAAATAATACCAAATTTCAATGATAAAGGACAACCACATGTCATACATGATCATAAAAGAAGTGGGGCATTTCGTATAGAAGGGCTTGCCTCGGTTCAGAGGATTGTGCAAATTGTATGGATATTCTGCCCTGGCCATGCGGGAGTGCGGGGATTAAACAAGCTAATAGGCTCACAGGGAATACATCTCTTGGTACACGGGAGAGGTGGTCGGGCGCCTGTGGGATCAGGTGGACAAAGCGGTGGAACAGACTGAGCGCCCGCCCGTATGTGGAGTGAATGATATGGCGGGGGATCGGCAGGGGCTCTGGACGAATCTCAGAACTGAGATTGAAGACCAGGAGAACTGTCAATCAGATAACGGTTGGAACCATTAGCAGTATGACTCTTCTCTGGCTGTTGAACGAGGGGACGGAGCGTGTGTGGGAATGTCCCGAGTGCAGTGATGTCGTTTCTTAGCTCAACTTAACTCAACTCAGAAGTGGGTCAAGGATACAGGAATTCGTGTGTACTAGGTCAGGAATTTATGAGTGAAGTGGCCGGCTCTAGGTCCTACTTCCGTGTCATTCTCAAACTGAGGTCAGAAATGTGGGACAGACTGTCTAGCATTCGGCGTCACGGAAAGATTAACGTGATAAAAAGATTCGGAGAGAAGGAAACAATATGATAGAGAGATTTAGCGTGACGGAGAGATTCAGCGTGACGGAAAGATTAACCTTATCGACATATGCGGCGTCACGGAAAGATTATCTGATCGACAGATTCGGCGTGACGGATAGATTAACGTGATCGAAATATTCGGCGTCACGGAAGGATTGGGCGTGACGGAAAGATTAACGTGATAGAAATATTCAGCGTCATGGAAAGATTAATCTGATCGAACGATTCAGCGTGACGGAAAGATTAATCTGACAGAAATGTTCGGCGTCACGGAAAGATTAACCTGATCGAAATATTATGTGTCACGGAAAGATTAACGTGATAGAAAGATTCGGCATAAGGGAAAGATTTAAGTTAACGAAAAATTCTGCGTGACGGATAGATTAACGTGATCGAAATATTCGGCGTCACGGAAGGATTCGGCGTGACGGAAAGATTAACGTGATAGAAATATTCAGCGTCACAGGAAGATTAATCTGATCGAAAGACTCGGCCACACGAAAAGATTTGACAACCTGACCTGCCTGAATGTACAAACCAACATATATGAACATCTGATGCGTGAAACAAGGTCAGAAATCCACAGTATCCGAAGTTGGTCAACTATTGCCGAGCAGATGCTATCTCGATACTGTGGTATTCTCGGGAATAAGAGAGTCGACGTTTAGTCTAAAAATGCCATCCTAATACAACTATCCAGCCATCCATTGTCTTTCTGGGAGGTACAAGCTGCCATCTGCGACAATGACATGGATAACAGATCTGGCTCAGTTCATCAACTCCGAAGGCAAAGGCAAACTGCCATCTTTCTCCTAAGGACTCAAAGTCTCCCACACAGGCTGCATGGCCATTATACCATCTCAAGTCTCCCACACAGACTGCATGGCCATACATACCATCTGAAGTCTCCCACACAGACTACATGGCCATGTACACCATCTCTGTCTCCCACACAGACTGCATGGCCATACATACCATCTCAAGTCTCCCACACAGACTACCTGGCCATGTACACCATCTTTTTGTCTCCCACACAGACTACATGACCATGTACACCATCTCTATGTCTCCCACACAAACTACCTAGCCATGTACACCATCTCAAAGCCTTCCATACAAACTACTGTTCTATCTATAGCATCTCAAAGTTACCCACACAGATCACTTGGTCATCTACACCTTCTATTATAACTATATCTTCTGTTGATAGCAGGAAAGTCAGCGTCTTTCTCCCCGGCTGTTTGACCTCTGTCCTTGCCTACACCTTGGTGGCTCGCTATAACCGACAAGAGGTCACTGCCGTCATGTTGTCATCCTTTGTACCCCGTTCACAGATTAAGAAATCTCCCTCCTGTACGGGCCCGGCAAAAGACAGCTAGCTCTTTCTCTGGACTAATTCTATCACGGGTTTGACACCCTTCCCCACCACACCCAGACCTGACCTCTGCTACGGGGTGCACGCAAGACGCAAGCGATCGCTGACATCGTTTGGCCGTAGGGTATCGACTTCGGACGATCCGTTTGACTCTGCTTCGCAGACACAGCCCTGAACCGTTTACTGCATGGGCTTGTTCCACTCATCGCTACGCTTGCCCCAAAGCTGGCACGGGATCTTCGCCATCTCGACCAGTCGTTTTAGCGCCCGAGTTCTGACACACAGCTGCCACACAGCACATTGTACGTGGAGTTGGAAACCACGTAAGTTAAGATCACGAGGAACTCACGAATTTTATTTTCCAAGTGTTAAGAATTGGGCACGCAGGCCCATATAACCAGAGAAACAACCAGCACATGAACGTGTACAAACTTTACACAGATGAAGCCGGGTGAACGGAAATCACGGTGGGGAAGTGAGCGCAAATAATATAATGACAAAGAAAATAAATAATAAATTACGCTGAAACATGCCTTCCTTTCCGGTTATAACAACTTGTTCAAGAATAACACAATATGATTATAAGAAAATGTACTATAATTTATAACACATAATATGTGACAAGCCGGCTTCGTGGCTAAAGGCTTGCTAACGCGGTTCATGAGCCGGGTACCAGGCGTTTGAAACTTAGCTGCGGCCGATTTGTGCAGCAGACCGTGTCACGTTGTGTTATAACGTGCTGGTATGGGAGCCGGTCGTTCAAAAAGCAATGGAAAACTATTGAATGTAACACTTGCCTAGTACATCAACAGCAGCTGAACAATGCTGTGTTGACTGCAAAGTACCGTAAGGGATACGCAACAACAAAAAAAGAAAAAAAAATATGTGACGGACACAGTAGAAAAAGCCTGGAGGCGGTGTAGATGTGGTTTCTCAATTGAATTTACCTTGGACGGCCAGAACCGCAGATAGGGGAGAATGAAGTTCATCAAGACTATTTCATGGCCAAGGAGAAAAAAACAAAAACATCAGGGCAAGGCATTTCAATTCCCCCATCTCTCATCAGGAGGGAAATCATGAGCTCACCACAAACAAAAGCTCAGAGACAGAAATATAACATCAGAAGTATACCCATCAGAAAAGATGATGAAGTCACCGTTGTCCGTGAACACTACAAGGGCCAACAGGCAGGGAAGGTGACCCAATTCTACAGGAAGAAATATGTGGTATACATTGAACGAATTCAGTACGAGAAAGCAAACAATGCAGTCGTCCATGTTGGTACCCATTTCTCTAATGTTGTCATTGTTAAGCTGATAGTGGACGCGGGTCGCGAGAAGATTCTGGAAAGAAAGGTAATGAGCAGAGCTAAGGTTCTTGCAGAGAAGGGCAAGTACACAGAAGAAACTATGGAAAGCTAATTGGTTTTTCTTTAGTAAAAGAGTATAACATGAAAAACAATTAAATTTAAAAAAAAAAAAAAAATAAAAATAAATTAGGAACTATTGCTTCGAAGGGTTTAGTCGAGACAAGAACCGACATCATAACACTCGGGATATTCCCATACATGCTCCGTTGTCATCTTCACCATCCAGCGAAGAAGTCCCAATACTGATGGTACTGGTAGCATATAAATATCAATTGGGGAACCCTTTGAGATCATTAAAACAGTTCATAAATAACTAGACATGCATTCTTTGGCGCTCATAGAAGAAGGGTAAAGTCTAATCTCCAGTCTCTAATTCTTGCCCCTACATCTATGAGCGCCAATCAATACATGTGTGTTTATTAATGAACTGTACCAACAGAATACTCAATGTATGAGGAAGGGAGAAAATCAGAAACGAAGAAATCATGGCTAACGTGAGGGTTATAACCCGATGGTGTTTCCACCTTGTCGTGGTGGGGGAGCTTGAGTTTCTCAATGACCCGGAGAGCTATGCCGGCGGTAGCGTAGCTACCAGCAGGGCCTCCCAAGCTGGACAGGTCAAAGGGTAGACAACAGACAAAGAGAAACACCCTGGTCCTCCAGGTTGGGGGTTGAAGCGTGGGGTTAACATCCCCACCTTTGTAAAAACCATTTTGTTACGAAACATATACATGAGCCTCGAATTCGGACCGAGACGAATGGAGACGGATTGTATCTGCAGCAAAGAACCTCAATGGCTCGGAACGCTGAAGAAGAAGAAGATGACGTCAAATGGTTTCGCCATGTAACTAGGTTACCAACTAACAGTATACCACAACAAGCAATGATGTACAAACCTATGGATGCTGAAAAAGAGGCCGACCACGTAAACGATGGACAGGGGGAATAACAGAGTCCATGGGAATCTCAATACATGAAGCCCATAAACGGGCACTCTCCCGCTGTTTATACTTCACCTCGACACCACAATGTGCAAGAGGAACAAGATAAGATGAGATGAGTATCAGTAGCAGTTGATTATGTGTCCGTCTGGCCTTTTCTCGGAGTCGTGAGTGTCGGCCAGACCCTCTGGTCACTTTCTACAGCACCATTCTCTCCAGGCTGTGATAATATATCTGTTTATATGCACTATAAACACACACCCCGACCAGCCCTGACCACGGCTGCCTTATTATGCACCAATACTCCACCGAGCGGTGCAGACTCTCAAAGAGATTCATGAAAGTAGAATATTAGTTAGTTAGTTAGTTAGTCGAGGTTCCAACTTCACGGCAACGGGTCGTCCCCATTATGCTCCGTTCCTGTGCCAGTGAATATCACAAAAAATGCTCCCCACTGCCCAATACTTAATGTGGAATAGACAGGAGTCTCGGCAATCTAACAGCCCGCACAGGTACACTGTGCATAATGCCGCCGCCAGGATGCTAATACAAAAGTCATCCACGAAAACCACAGATCATCGTCGATGGACTCGGCAGTGACCAGAAAGACCTCGTTGACCCGGGTTTTCTCACATGTAGAATATTATACTTTCTGAGCAGTGGAACATCACTGTCCATTAAAATATCGTCTGTAGCGTTAAATTATCAGCATCATCAAGTGACATGCCGATAAACGCTGGCGGTATAGGTTCGCCATCTCACGGAATCACCAGTCGTGGATCAGGGCTGTATTCTTGTCCCGGTTGTACCTTATAATCAATCCATCCAGGTATTCATATCTTTGCCTTTCCGTTGTTCTTTTTCCCATTAATCTTGCCAGTTTAATATTATCTGTACTTATGCTTCATAGACTACACAAAAGCATTTGACAATGTGAAACGTGGGGAAATAATAAAACTACTAAAACAGCTGAACATTGAGGGCAACGATTTGCGAATAACAAAAAGCATATATTGACAGCAAACAGCAGCCATATAAAAAATCAACAACCTCGTAGGAACATTTGAATATAAAATGAAGGGCGTCAGACAAGGTTATGAAATGTCTCTTGATGTGTTCTCATTGTACAGTGAATATATAAAGAGATCTACAGAAAATATGTCAGGAATCCTGGTTGGTGGACATAATGTAAATAAGTTACGTTATGCTGATGACACCATCTTGATAGCAAACAGTCAGAAGGAACTACAGGGAATTATAGATACAGTGGTTGTAGATAGTGAAAAAAAAACACCTGGCCTTCACTTGAATGAAGGAAAAACAGAAGACACAGTGATATCAAAGAAACAGATTGTGCCTAAATGTGCAATTAAAGTAAATGGCTTTATCTTGGGGCAAGTGCAGAAATTAAAATATCTAGGCGCATGGATAACACCAGATGGAAGATGCATCGCTGAGATAAAGAACAGAATAGGGCAAGTAAAACGGCATTTTATCAAATGAAGAACATTTTGTGCAATAAGTAGTTGTCCTTGAACGTTAGAAAAAAGTGCTTGCATGCTACATAGAACCAATTTTAACATATGGCTGCGAATCCTAACAATTAGTAGCGAAAAAATCTATGGAAGCCTTGGAAATGTGGTTTTTATAGAAGAATGCTGACCCCATGACCTCACGAATTATGAGGTGAGTACAATTCAGGTAACCACGAGAAGTTAATGATCAGATGGACACAGTCGATAATTTGACTGATGTCCAATCAACGAATATCTTTTATAAAAGTAGCACCTAAAATGTTGCGTTTCTTTTTTTTTTTTTGTGGAACAGTATATAATATGTAGCGATGATATTTAGCATTTTATGTTGCATTCCGTCGTACCAGGATAAGACTTATACTCTCCCAGTTGCGTTCCCCCGCCCGAAGATATTGTCATATTTGGAGTGTCGAGTGTTTGGTGACCCCCCCCCCCCCAGCCTCCTTACCCCCCGACATTCGGCGCTAACAGAAAGCAGGTGGTAACGTCGACTGTTATGTGGTAGCTCAGTCATATCTTATTACATTCTCTACATATTATCCCATGTAGAGTTAAACTACACAGCATTAGTCTCCATAATAATATCCTCTCTCACATTAAGCTGTACAGCATTAGTCTGTATAATATTATCCTCTAAAACAGTGGTTCTTAACCGGTGGGGAATTCCCCCCCCCCCGGGGGGAATTTTAGGGTTTCCGGGGGGGGGGGGGGGGAGGGAATGAAGATCATTTCAAGATCGCGTTAATACAAGAACCGATTACTTGATATTGCTTTTCCCTTCATTCTTTACAGTTATGCACGTCTCATCCTTCTAAAATTCATTTTATAAAGTAAGTAGACCCACAAATCATGTTTTATGTGGATGTCTAGACCTGTTTTAACATATTTACCTTCAATTTTTACGTATACTGTGTAGGGGTGGGGGGATTTTTAGGTAGGAAATGTGAAAGGGGGGAATGACGTTCTGAAAATATGGTGAAGGGGGGCACGGGCCAAATTTTTGATGACGTTCTGAAAATATGGTGAAGGGGGACACGGGCCAAAAAAGGTTGAGAACCACTGCTCTAAAACATTGAGATGTACAGTATAAATCTCCATAATAGTATGCCCAATAGCATTAAGCTGTACAGTATTAACCTCTACAATATTAATCAATACAACATTATCCCCTGTATCATTAAGTTGTACAATATTAATCTCCACAACATTATATCCTGTAGCATTAAGCTGCATTGTATTAATCACTATAACATTAATCACTACAACATGATCCCCTGCAGCATTAAGCTGTACATTATTAATCTCTACAGTATTATACCCTGTAGCATCAAGCTTTACGGTATTAAACTCTATATTATCCCCTTGTAGCATTAAGCTGTACGGTATTAATCTCTATATTATCCCCTTGTAGCATTAAGCTGTACGGTATTAATCTCTATATTATCCCCTTGTAGCATTAAGCTGTACGGTGTTAATCTCTATATTATCCCCTTGTAGCATTAAGCTGTACGGTTTTAACTCTATATTATCCCCTTGTAGCATTAAGCTGTACGGTATTAATCTCTATATTATCCCCTTGTAGCATTAAGCTGTACGGTATTAATCCCTACATTATCTCCTGTAGCATTAAGCTGTACGGTATTAATCTCTATATTATCCCCTGACTCATTAAGCTGTACAGAATTAATCTCTATATTATCCCCTTGTAGCATTAAGCTGTACGGTATTAATCTCTATATTATCCTCTGTAGCATTAAGCTGTACGGTATTAATCTCTATATTATCCCTTTGTAGCATTAAGCTGTACGGTATTAATCTCTATATTATCCCCTTGTAGCATTAAGCTGTACAGTATTAATCCCTACATTATCCTCTGTAGCATTAAGCTGTACGGTATTAATCTCTATATTATCCCCTGTAGCATTAAGCTGTACGGTATTAATCTCTATATTATCCCCTTGTAGCATTAAGTTGTACGGTATTAATCTCTATATTATCCCCTTGTAGCATTAAGCTGTACGGTATTAATCTCTATATAATCCCCTTGTAGCATTAAGCTGTATGGTATTAATCTCTATATTATCCCCTTGTAGCATTAAGCTGTATGGTATTAATCTCTATATTATCCCCTTGTAGCATTAAGCTGTACGGTATTAATCTCTATATTATCCCGTGTAGCATTAAGCTGTACGGTATTAATCTCTATATTATCCCTTTGTAGCTTTAAGCTGTACGGTATTAATCTCTATATTATCCCCTGTAGCATTAAGCTTTACGGTATTAATCTCTATAATATTATTAATATTATCCCCTGTAGCTTAGGCTCCCTGGCGAAGGTGTTAAGGACGCTGTTCGTAATCCCGTATACCCACTTACGAAACACAGTTGCGCGAGATTCGGCAGCGGATCGCGTCGCGTTGGTTTCTTACGGAAAGTTATTGAGCCGGTCGTTCAGAATGCAATGGCAAACTACTGAACATAAAACTTGCCAAGACATCAACAGCAGCTGAAAATGCTGGTGTTGACTAACTACATCATCATCATCATCAACATCATCATCATCAAGTGCCCTGCCAGCTGGCGTAGGCGTTCACGGCTCTCCACAGATCTCGGTCTTTGGTTTTCTGGATCAACTCTGCTGCTGATATTTCTCCATGCCACCGTCTCAATCCATCCAGCATCATGTCTCTTGGTCTGCCTCTGCCTCTCTTCCCCTCGATCTTTCTAGTTGTCACGATGTTCTCCAATGCCTCTCTTCTCATCACATGGCCAGAGAAAGCTGTTTGTCTCTTTCTTATTGTTGCATATAATGTTCTAGTTTCGTTAGCCTGCTTCAGGTAGTCGTTGGTAGTTACTCTGGCAGTCCAAGGAATTCGCAACATTCGTCTCAGGAACCACATCTCTGTTGCTTCTAATGTCTTCTTAGTTTGTTCATTTACATTCCAAGATTCACTGCCATACAGTAAAACTGGTTCTACATAGCATTTCAGCACTCTTTTTCTTACATTCATTGATTGTGACTTATTGCATAAGATACTCTTCATTTTCTGAAATGCGGCTTTTGCTTACCCTATTCTGCTCTTAATCTATGCTGTACATCTTCAATCTGATGTTGTAAATGTCCCTAGGTATCTAAAATTATCCACTTGATTAGAATTTTTCCTTCTATTTCTATGTCACATTTTGGTGTCACTATTTTCTTTGATACCACCATTGTTACTGTTGTCTTGATATTCAAGGAGAGTCCTTCCCTTGCAATCTTTGTTACTGCAGTGTCCAACAATTGTTGTAGGTCTGTTGATTTATCCGCCACCAATACTGTGTCATCTGCATAGCGTATATAATTTATATTATAACCTCCAACTAGTATTCCTGGCATCTCTTTGATCTCTCTTATTATTACTTCGCTATATATGGAAAAGAGATCTGGTGACAAGACACACCCTTGTCGTACTCTTAGCTTTATCTGTTCGTAACTACCCTCTTTATTTCCCATTTTAATTGCTGCTACTTGGTTCCAGTAAATATTCTTTATTATTCTTAAATCTTTCCGATCAATTTTGATATCTTCCAACATTTTAATAAGTTAATCATGTTTTACTACATCAAAAGCCTTAGTATAATCTATGAAGCACAAACATATGTCTTTTTGTTTCTCTATTGACCTTTCTATTAGTGTCCGTAAATCATTATTTGTGCCCCCTTTCCTTCTACAAATCTATACTGTTCTTCACTAATTTCTATTTTTATTTTCTTTGTGGTTCTTCTAATTATGATTCTGAGTAGAAGCTTAGTGATATGGTTTATGAGGTTAATTGTACGAAAATCTTCACATTCAATTGCTCCTGGTATGGCTATAAATACACTGGGAAATATCCACTACTGTAAATATCATTCAACATTTTGGTTAATATATCTTCTCCAAATTCCCCCAATACTTCTAATTCTTCTATTGTGATTTCATCTGGCCCAGCTGTTTTTCCTTTCTTCATATGTTTCATAGCGTCAGCGACTTCTTTTAGTGGACCTTCTAAGTTTCTTCTGTTAATTCTTCCCTTTCTCCAACATATAATTCTCTTATATACTCATGACTAACTACACAACATTAATTTCTACATCATTAATCTTCACCCAACTCATCTCTACAACATTAACGCACACAACATCACTTCCTACAACACTATAACATCTACATGATTATAACCGCCCCCTTATGCATACCAGGTCCACGGCAACATTACATTATCAATGCCCCAGCACACCAACAACCACACACAACAAAGAAGACTCACTGTGTCGCTGCTATTTTAAATTTCTCCACAAGCCGCCAGCGACAAATCCAAACCTGGTCTAGAACAGAACTGGAAGGACGTGCTCCGTTCACGTGACCGGATTTGTCTGATGACAAGCCCTGGGTCCCGTTGCAATCGTAAATAGAACATGAGGTCACGTGGCCTGCTATCCACAGTCAGTGCACTTAAATCTACTCCTAATATTTGATTATAGCTGAGGTTGAATGTGGCTTGATTGCTGAGGTTGAGTGGTGTTGTGTGATGGCGCTGGAGGATTGTAATCTGTTTAATGGGGTTTGTCAGACATGGGCAAGGGAAGTTAGTTTGTTGCATATCCTTTACAGGACGTCGCAGTCAACCCCAGTATTTTTGGCTGTTTAAGAATTGGGTACACAGGCCCGTCTGACATTCAGCCCCTCTTATCTCTGCTCTCATACATTATTTCATTCAGATATCACTTATGAAGCTAATCTTAGACAACAACGACAACAGAATAATTGCATTAAACTCAACTCATCTCATCATGTTCCTCTTGTACCTTGCGGTGGCGAGGCGAAGTATATACAGCGGGAGAGTGCCCTCTTATGGGTTTCATGTATCGATATTCCCATGGACTCTGTTATTCTCTGCGTCCATCATTTACGTGGTCGGCCTTTTCCTCTGTTTCCCTCTGGTCTGTACATCATTGCTTGTTGTGGTATACTGTTAGTTGGTAACTTACTTGCATGGCCAAACTATTTGACTTGCTGCCTTCTAATAAAATCTAGTGCAGTTGCAACCCCCACTTTAGTCCTGATTTCTTCATTTCTGATCTTATCTCTTCTTGATACATTGAGTATTCTTCTCATGAATCTCATTTCCTTTGTGATTTTTCTTTTATCTTTTACTGTCATTGTCCAGGTTTGACATTGGTAACATAGAGTTGGTAGGTAGATTGTGTTGTAATGTGCTTTCTTAGTAGTTATTGATACATGTTTGTTCTTTAGTATTGGTGCCATTTGTCCAATGAGTTGGTTTGCCTTATTGCGTCTATTTTCGATCTCGTCTTCTGATTTGCCATTTGATGATATTATACTTCCTAGGTACTTGAAACTCTTTACTTGTTTCAATGGATGTTCGTTTAGGCGAATAGTTGTTGCTTTTTCTTCTTTAGTTACAGTCATTACCTCTGTTTTACTTGTGCTAATTTTCATGTTAAGTTCCCTTTTAGACTATTCATGTGGTCTTGTAATTCAGCTTCTGATTTTGCTTTTAGTGCTTGGTCGTCCGTAAATATGAGTTCTCTAATGGTTAGATTTGCAGATGGTTCTTCTTCTTCTGTGTTCTCGTCATGCGGTGTTCTTGTGGTCTCTGTTTGGCTGGTTTCTTTACATATGTTGTCTATATATGTTATGAACAAGAGAGCGGACAGGACTCCGCATCTTATGGTGAAGGGTTCTGAGTGTCTCCCAGTTGCTCTCACTATGCATTCACTGTTGTTGTATAAGCTTCTACATAGGTTTGTTCGATGTGTACTCACTCCATATTGTTTAAGGATTTCCCACAGCTTGTTTCTATCTACTCTATCAAATGCCTTTTCTTGGTCTACAAAGACTAAGTAGAGTGTTTCATTGAATTCGATTGATTTTTCTATAAGTTGTCTAAGAGCAAACATGGCGTCTGTGCATCCTTTTTTTTTCCTAAATCCAAGTTGTGTTTCGCTTAGCTGGGGTTCTAAAGTAGTTCGTAATCTTTTCTCAAGAATTTTGCAAAATATTTTCCCAGTATGACTCAACAGTGAAATGCCTCTTTATTGTGTGCAATCCCTTAAGCTGCCTTTGTTTTTTCCAAATTGGGATAATTATGGCGTTTCCCCATTCTCGTGGTGTCTGTTGTTCTACCCAAACATGGTCGAGTAGTCTTTGTAGCCATGCTGTTCCTACTTCTCTTGCTGCTTTAATTAGTTCATTTGGTATTTACTCTTGTCATGTTGATTTGTTCAATGGGGCTAATCTGACGGTTTCTATAATTTCTTCTTTCAGTATGTCTGGGTCTAGTTCTTCAGTGGCATCTGTGTCGGTTTCTTGAATTCCTGTGACATCTGATGGGATATTGAGAAGTTGTTCGAAGTACTGTTTCCATCTTATTAGGATTTGTTTTTGTTCACTTATTGGTTCTCCATTTTCGCTTTTAATTATTTCATTTGGGCCAAAGGGTTCTACTCTGTTCTCATTGCACGCATCTTTCTGTAGAAGTTTTTAGTTGCCTCCTTGTAGTTTTTATTTAGGGTTTCTCCATACTCCTTCCAGTCTATTTGTTTTTCTCTCTTTACTGTTCAGCATTCACATGTCTTCTTCTTCTTCTTCTTCTTCTTCTTCTTCTTCTTCTTCTTCTTCTTCTTCTTCTTCTTCTTCTTCTTCTTCTTCTTCTTCTTCTTCTTCTTCTTCTTCTTCTTCTTCTTCTTCTTCTTCTTCTTCTTCTTCTTCTTCTTCTTCTTCTTCTTCTTCTTCTTCTTCTTCTTCTTCTTCTTCTTCTTCTTCTTCTTCTTCTTCTTCTTCTTCTTCTTCTTCTTCTTCTTCTTCTTCTTCTTCTTCTTCTTCTTCTGCTGCTGCTGCTGCTGCTGCTGCTGCTGCTGCTGCTGCTGCTGCTTCTGCGTTCATCCAGAGTGTTCTTTCAGATGTAATTGCGGTGTGTCTGTTAGGCACCCTTGGGCCGAAACCCTTAGGCCAACACATCCGACTTTAGCGTGCATTTTTGACAGGTTAGCATTCCTGGGGGACTCTCACTTTCGTGGTGCCGTCGACATCCCAGCTGGTCAAGTTAGAACGGTCGAAGACTTCACGATCAGTCCTCAAGGAAAGGTAGGGACATTCCATGTCATTTTCCGCCATCCAGGGTGGCTTGCATTGAAGTCTCCCATAACTATGATGTTGTCCTGCTTATCTATTTTATTTAGCACATCATAGATGTCTTCGTAGAATTCCTCACATTTTTGCTCGTTATTGTTTGTATTACATGGGTCTCTGTGGCTAAGGGTTTGCGAACGCGGTTTGTGAGCCCGTATACCCGGGTTCGAAACACGGCGGTGCTGGTTTTTCTCGAAAAAGGTATAGAGGCCGATCGTTCAGAAAGCAATGGCAAACTACTGAACGTAAAACTTGCCTAGTACATCAACAGCAGCTGAAAATGCTGGTGTTGACTGCAACGTCCCGTAAGGGATACGCAACAAAAAATATCTGTACACATGTTGTAATTGTTTGTTCTTTTATTGTCACTGGTATGATTCTTTCTGATATATATTTTGTTTCTAGTATTGCTCCTGCTAGCCGTGGTTCAATGACTATTCCCACATTGTGTCTTACCCTTTCTTGCTGTTCCACTCCAGAGTAGACAAACTGTGGTGGATCTTCTTGCAACCTTCCCCTTTTATTCTGGTGTCCTCTATTCCCATCAGTCCAATTTTCCTCTCCTCCATTGTTTCTATAAGTTCTTCTACTTTACTATTAAAACCGCAGACGTTCATTGTGCCTATTTTTTGAATCGCTGATCTATCTCGTTATCCATTAACATTGCCTGGTCTATATCCATTTGGTTCAGTCCTTTTATAGTTCTTAGTTTTTCTACGAGTAATATGAAGATCCCCTGCCGGCTTGCTAGGCAGGTTTAGGACAAAATCTGACTATAGGGAGTCAATCCCCTATGGTGAGCCATAACCCCGTTAGCCCATGACCTCGCGGTCATGGTTTCCCAGTCTACACCGCGTGGAGGTGGGGTTGACTTGTGTAGACTGCGGGTCATCGGCAGGCTACTAATTTTCACTGTTCACCCCTCCTGGGAGAGGCTAGCCGATCCTAACCCTGCTGGCTGCAGGGCCAGGCGCAGTCCACACCTTGTATTAAACGCATGGGGAAATGTGCAATAATCAATAATACATGACTCACTAAAACTAATTTTTGACATGGCAATTATTAGTAGATAAGGTAGATGTGCCGGACTCCATGGCGAAGAGTTTATAGACGCGGTTCGTAATCCCGCTTATCTGCATTCGAAATACGGCTGTGAGCGATTTGACAGCAGACCCCGTTGCGCTGGGTTTTAACGATTTGGTTTGGGAGCCGTCTTCAGTTATCAGTTATCAGTTGGGGTATCTTCATTGCACTCCGGACATGCCCATAGGTGCTCAGATCCTCCCCCCCCCCCCCAGCATATGCATCAGCGTCCGGTGGCTAATAGTGCCAGCTCTGTGTTGGTTGACGAGGCGCTTTGTTTTCCCGATGTACCTCTCGCGTCTGACTGTGCCAATTCTTACTCCCAAGTCTTTCATCCTGGACAGCGATGTGGAATCACTGACGTCAAAGTCCTCTGTTCTCGCCATATCTTTAAGGACGTTAATAACATCGGCACGATCCATGGGCTGGCCATCTACAGGGGGTGCAGAGCCAGCCAGCTTATCAGCTCGTTCATTTCTCTCGACGTGTCCCGGGACGAAGATGAAGGTGACTTTACGAACAACAGACTTCCGCAGCGACTCAGTCCACTGTCTACGTACAGATCCAGCTTCGACCTTCTGAATCATGCTCATTGAATCACTTAGTACACACACGTTGGTATAATGCTGTGATTCCAGCCATATGAAAGCCTGTGTAACTGCCATCACCTCCATCGTCATGCTGCTCGTGGTCATAGAGTGGGCACCACTGGATTCTTGAACGGTTCGGCCCGCTGAACGGGCTGTAAATGCCCACGCACTTCTCTGCTGCTTTACAACAGATCCATCTGTATAGATGAGCACTTCGGGGTTATCTGAGTGTTCATAGATGAGCGCGTTAACCTCAGCATTGACAGCGGCGGGGTTCTGCTCTCTGCACGGTCTGTCGAGTGTGATAGTGCAGGAGAAAGTGCACTTAAAAGCTGGAAGCGTCGGCACCCATTCCTTGCCGGGGTTGATACTGGTAATACTGCAGACCTGTCTGACGACATCTTCCGCACGACCCATCCATGATTTGCCCCTTTTTAGCCTGTCACCCTTTTCTCTGAATATAGCGTCATGCAGAGGGTGCTGCTCATCTGCACTTATTTTTAAGTATGCACGATCTCTCCAGATCTTGATCCTGTGTTCCATTGTCGGGAAGTCAGGGAGGTATCTCATTGCTACACAGCTGGTGTCTCTCGTGCAGCCCAAAATGATGCGCATGGCTTCGTTTTGTACCTTTTCAAGTCTTCCAATCTGTGTAGGGCTGACAGTGAGGATGGCCTGGGCATACTCGATGCGTGAAAGCACCAGTCCTTGGAACAGAAGTATTAGCAGTCTTTGCTCGATATTGGCAGTCGCCATGACTCTCATTGCTGACAAACCTTTTCGAGATTTCGTTATGACATAATCGACATTATCTTTGAAGGACAGGCTACGATCAAGCCTCACGCCAAGATACGTCATTGACTGGGTTCTCCTTTCTCCGTTCTCCGAGCCGTCTTTCAGAAAGCAATGACAAACTACTGAACGTAAATTTACTAACATATCAACATCAGCGGTAAAATGCTGTTGATGACAGCGATGTCCTGTGAAAAGGATATGCAAAAAAAAAAAAAAAAAAAAAAGGAGATTTAACGTACTACAGTTAGGGGAATGTTTATTATACTAGTCGTCCTTTGAGATAATTACTATTATTTTTTTTCTTTTTCTTTTTAAGGGTGTCATGCAGTCTGTGCTGAGATAGGGTTCAAATAGGTCGCGAATGTATGTGAGGAATTATTGTAAGCTGCGGAAATATGGTTTCATAGAAGAATGAAGAGAACACTATGGGTCAATAGAAAGATATCTTGAAAGAGGTTAACTTGCGAAGAGCGCTGATCCATGATTTGCCCCTCTTTAGTTAGCCTGTCACCCGTTTCTCTGAATATAACTTGGTGCAGAGAGTGCTGCTCATCTGCACTTATTTTCATGTATGCAAGAGCCTTCCGGATCTTGATCCTGTGGTTCATGGTCAAAAAGTCAAGGCGTATCTTATTGCTGCACAGCGGGTGTCTATCGTACAGCCCAAACTAGTGCCCATGAATTCATTTTGTATCTTTTCAAGTCTTCCAGTCTGCATAGAGCTGACAGTGGCAGGGAATACAAAATACAGCTGTGGGCAGACATGATCACTGTCAGAATCTCGAATGTCTCCAACCGAGATGCAGGAACATCGTTACGCCCGCCAGGCGAATAGTCCCCAACCGGGATGCAGTAACATCGTTACGCCCGCCAGGCGAGTATTAGTTACCTGCCCGCAGGTTGCTGGCTGACGCGATAGCCAGCGGTCAGGCAAGGACAAAGCAAGACGCACGCAGGCCTCGTGAAGCTAATCCACAGAGGGCAAGCGCTTTGCGAGAAACAGACAGACAGCTTGGGGTACTCGGACCAGACTGGACGTGTGGAGAGAGAAAGGCTTTGTGTAGTTCTGTACCCGAAAGTCGAGTGCTTGTACATCTTGTGAGATAGACTGTAAGCTGTGGGTTGTCTGTAAGTGTATTGATGTATAATGTATGTATCGTAATGATCATCACATGTCAAACTAGATCGTGTTGCATGTGATCGGTAAATAAATCCATTGAACTTCGTGTCGTTGTGTCTCAAGTCCAATCATGTTGTACTTGTACTTGTCTCACATGTGTTAGGTATAACGAGCCAGGTTTAAGACTCTGACATGTGTGAACGTGGGCGCTCGTCCTCGTTGAACGATTAATTTATTTAAGATTTGAACCTAGATTTGTGAACGTTACTTTTGTCCAGCGTTAATGTACATTTAAATGTGAACGTGAAGGCTCATCCTCATATAGTATTATATTAGATTGTTTGAATATGGAGGCTAGATGTGAACGTAAAGTACATACATTTGTTTGATCTTGTAAACGTGTAAAACATCAGTGATTGTGTAACTTGTCGCCATTTTGACCTTGTCGACATTGTGAAATCGTCGCCATTGTAACCGTGTCGCCATCTTGTAAACTTGATGTCTATGTCCTTACTGAATGTCATCTTGATGTAAGTGATGTGTCGTCAGTGTTGTAGAGTGTTGAGATATATTTAGATTGTCTTAGTGAAGTTAGTTGTGGAAAGCAAAATGTTTCGGAAAGAAAGTGACTTGTGGTTTTGAAAAAAAAAATTGTTGATTGACGACATTACGACCTACAATTACACTCAATGCCATACAAACCTAATCAAAACTTAGTGACAAGCATACACACCACATCAGATAGACGCTAATTTATTTCCTCCAAAACAAAGCAGGTTTTCTGTGCCATCTGAAACCCTTGCCCGTAGAGGTCATTTGTGTTTTGAACTAGCGACCCTACAGTTCCTAGCCCTAGTGTGAACCGTTCTCCACCGCATCTAGTACACTTGAGTATATTTTTCTTTCTATATACTTTCGGATGCAAATTTGGGCACAAATTGTAAGTTGAACACAATTGTAAATTTTTCACTTTACTAGCAACTTATAACTAATTGTGTGTCTGACAACTCATTTGCATTTAAACTTTCCATCATGTCTTCATTAAACGACTTCATCGAGATGGGTTTAAAGCTGAAGTTAACTGGTGATGAGTTAACAAAGTGGAGTGAAAGCAAATATTCTGAATACCTCCTAGTACAGGTAAAAGCTAACGAACGCGAGGAAAGAGCAGCTGAAAGAGCATTAAAACAGGCAGAAATAACAGCTCAAAGTAAGCGAGAAGAGCTTGAATTGCAACTAAAAATTAAACAGCTTGAGGCCGATACTGCCATAGACAAAGAGTCTAAGAAATCTGAAAGACTGGAGAAAGAAAACCAGTACAAAAAGTATCAAGGTATTGTGAGAAATTATACCTCAGGTGACTGCATTGCAGCGTTCACCCAAAATTTTGAAACCTTAATGGACCATTACCAGGTCCCAATGTCTGAATGGAATATTATTTATATGAGGAGTTTGTCAGGGGAACCTCTGAAAGTCATAGAGACTATCCCCAAAGACCTCAGGAAAGATTACCATTATCTAAAATCAAAGATTGTGGCACATGTTATGCTAGATGAGGCAGGCTACAGAGAACAATTCAGCAAGTTGAGTCCAAAATCGACTCAAACGTTCTCTGACTACCTCTGCTTAGTCCGAGACATATTTACCAAATGGACTTCAGCAGCTAAAATAGATAAAGATTATCAGAAATTAGATCTAATCATCAGGGATAAAGTCATCTTATCCCTTCCATCAGCATTTTCAAAATTTTTGCAAGAGAATGAATGTGCGAGTGTAGATCAGATTGAGAGACGTGGTTCGGCTTATTATACAGCCAATAAACATTGTTTTGCTAGTGAAGCTATTGATACAAACTTTGTAGCATCGGCTAACTATGAAAAACCTCGATCAGAACCCTATCATAGGCAAAAACCATATAAGCCTACTTCTGAGAAATACAATCATTGTAGATATTGTAACTTTTCACACCACCAAGGTGAGATGTGTGACAAAAACCCTGCATATCTTACATATCTACAAAACATCATAAATAGCCAAGATAAGGAACGTAAAGCCTTCAAAAATGCACGTAAATGTTTCCTCTGTAAGGCGTACGGACATTGGCGCCATGCTTGTAAAGGAAGGCAAATGACCAAGAAAGCAAATGCCGCCTTATTTGATAGTTCATCATCAGATGAAGAACAAACAGAGAAACACCCTGTGAACTCAGCACAGGCTTTTGACATGTTTAACGCAAATAAATGTACTGTTTGTAATACCTTTTATGAAGATGGCGTTTTGACATGCGGCCACTCCATTCCTATTGCCAATGAAGAAGCTAATTTGGTAATAGATTCCAAAGGCAGAATAAACATCCATCAGGGATATGTGAATGGCAAGCCTGCTACAGTCCTTCGGGACACCGGCAGTTCACTTATTGGACTAAAGAGAAAGTTCATAATGCCTACAGACTATACAGGCAGGCACGTAACATGCAGAACATTCTCTGGAAATATTGAAAAGTACCCATTAGCATGGGCATATATTCAGACACCTTTCCTCACTGGGAAAGTAAAATGCGCAGCATTAACTAACCCTGTGTGTGATATTATCATTGGAAATTTACCAGAGGTGAATGATATGCCTCATGATATAACATCTGTTTGCATTTATGAGAACTTAACATCATCACCATCACATATCATCATTGATAATGTTGTATCACCAAATGAATGTATGGTAGCTAATGTAGCACTAAGATCTCATGACATCATTGATCAAACTGTTTCATCACCATCTGATATCATTGAATGTGTGAACGTAGTAACTAGATCTACTGCTAGAGTGCAAGATGAAATTAATCAAACTGAGGCTATAGAAATGCTTAGCCCAGTGGTACTACCTCCTAACACTATGAAGGAGACTTTTGTAACAGCCCAAAAGGCTGATCCTTCATTGTCGAAATATTTTAATCTGATCGGCCAAAAGACAAATGTAACAGGACAATAACGTTGACACCTGGACAGGACGTATTTCTTATCTTACCTAGTGACAGACACTTATTGACTGAGTCTTGGCAAGGACCATTTAAAGTAATAAGACAGATTTCAGCTGTAGACTATGAGATTCAAATAAAAGACAAACACAAAATATTCCACATCAATATGCTAAGACCATATTACAACAGAGATAATGAACAAGACGATACAATAGCTTGTACTGTAATAATAGACCATGAAGATGACGAAGATAGTGACGAAATTCCAACACCTGCATTAGACACGACAAACTGCTTGAAAGAAATCAAAATAAACCCAAACTTAACTCAAGCAGAAACAGACAGCTGCAAACATCTCATACAACAGTACAACACCATCTTCTCCAACAACCCAGGACAAACAGAATTAGTACAGCATCACATCACACTCACTTCAAACACACCCATAAAATGCAGACCTTACACCATTCCAGTGCATTACAAAGAAAACTTACATCAGGAAATCATTAGCTTAGAGAAAAACAACATCATTAGACGATCCCAATCACATTTCTCATCTCCAATGGTCATGGTACGCAAAAAGGACAACACGATAAGACTCTGTATCGACTATAGAAAATTAAATAAAATAACACTTCTAGATCTAGAACCAATGTCCAACTCTGTAAATCTACTGACAGAACTGACAGACTCTAGATTCTTTACGAAGTTGACATGACAAAAGGTTACTGGCAGATAACGGTAGACGAACAGAGCAGACACCTGACAGCATTTGCCACACCTTGGGGACTGTACGAATGGTGCAAACTTCCATTTGGGCTGGTCAATGCCCCAGCGACAATCGTACGTATGACACGACTTTTACTAGTGGACATACCAAACATTATCTGTTACATGGACGACATTTGTGTTCACACAAAGACAATGACAGACCATATAAAGACATTACAGCAGACATTTGAACGGATCAGACAGCACGGACTGACGGTAAAGCCTACAAAGGTAGACATAGCCTATCAGGAAATATCTTTCTTGGGGTACAAAATATATAATGGCTTTGTCACGACAGACGATAACATCGTGTCCAAAATACTGAATATTTCACTTCCGACTACGAAAAAGCAAGTCAGAAGTGTGTTAGGACTACTAAATTATTATAGACATTTCATACCTGATTTTGCTGAACTGACTGAAAAATTTACTAACCTACTAACGAAAGACCAACCTGAAAATATTGTAAACAATGAATGCCTAAAATTTGCATTCCAGAAAGTGTTATCTTATTTCTCTGAGAATAGTTTAAAGAATCCCATTCTCAAATTGCCAAATTTTCTTATTTCTTTCAGATTCTGCACAGACGCGAGCTCCGTAGCGATTGGGGCAGTTCTGTTACAGGAACATGATAACATTCTACATCCTGTATACTACTTCTCTAGAAAATTAAAACCTAGAGAACCCGCTTGGTCGACACCGCAGTTGGAAGCCCTTGCTCTAGTGGAGGGGATAACTAAATTTTCCAGATTCCTCCTGGGACGTCATTTCATTGTGGAGTCCGACAATAGCCCTTTAAAATTTATTACTTCAGGAATGCCTACCAACCAAATGATAGCGCACTGGTCTCTTAAACTTCAAGATTACAGCTTTGAAGTTCGACATATCGCAGGCAGAACCAACACGATTGCAGATCTGTTGTCCCGTTGTCCGACCGACCCAGTAAGCACTAATGTCTGAGTGCAGTGTGTTAAATACACTCAGACCAACACAGCCATTAGTGAAGTTTTTTTTTCCACAAAAGCTGTGTATGTCTACTATGTGATGTGATAGGGTTCATTCCCATTATATATAGTTTTCTTATTTTATTATTACTATAGTAAGTGTCTTGAATAATTGTGTAACGTGTGGTAGAAAGCGAACAATATTAATTGTATATATATATTACGAAACAAGAACAGTGCCACATTCGCTCTGAACTTACCGCAAGCGAACTATCCAATTTATCAGTGGTATCTGCGAGTGGAACATATCCAGTGATATTTTAATCCGTGTATGAAAGTGTGACCTGAACTTTGACATTTACACCACTGCAGTCAATCGAAATCCAGAAGTTTTCCAGCGAAACATCCAACACATGAACTATCAGAACAGTTACATTCCGAATTGCTACATCAGACCGGAACAAGTGTGTTATAGAATTTTTCAACATCAGCTGTTCGTGTGTACTTCCGGATAAGTTATAAATTTAGTCCAAAATTAGCAGACGACAAACAAAACCTTAAGAAGGTATGACGCTTCTAAAATATTTAAGAATCATCAATCTCGAATACACGAATTGTGTATTAATATTGTTTCAACTATTGTAATCTTAGAATGATATCTTGATTAACTTATTCATACTATCGACATTTTTTCGCTAGTATGGAAAAGCATCAAGCGATGACGCTGAGAAATAGAAGAATAATTGTAAATTATTAAATTTAAGATTGTTTAAAATTATGTCCCTTTCATTTAATTGTTATTACATTATTACACCAAGGGCGATAAATTGAAATGTATTCGAATATGTGTTGTATATAAATAGTCATGGTGTTGCCAGATTGTTAACACTCCAAGAAGTCATCAACTGGGCATGGTATAGGATTACCGACGTTGTAGACCGACGGAAGAGCTCATGGCCAAATGAGGTCGGAACTCGAACGTTGAATACGGCTTATAAAAAGTCGTATTACGGTCTTACCAGATGTTTTTTGGTTACAAAGAGCATATTATTACTTTTTTTAGAGGTTGCGAGGTAGTTGCTTTGGAAAGCTGGTGCTACCGATCTGACTGGGTCAATATTACAACTCGGGTAATCATCCATCGAGAGGATGAAACTTGGCAAGTGGTAAATATTGAGCACCACATGTCTTAAAATACAACTTGCATTTCTTATGTATTTCTATGCCAATATATGTATTATTATGTATTTCTTTACCAATGTATATAACAAC
>OY992882.1:11288678-11301178 GCA_963921405.1 Cepaea hortensis
CGGGCAGAGGCTTGGAGTGGCCAATGATGCAGCAGGCCAGGCGTCCTCCGGCGTTACCTGTGGTCTTGCTGGCGGGCACTCCGCCCTCTCCTAGGTCGTCGGCCAGTTCGTGGACCTGCGAGCAGAAGTTGTACAGGTTGTAGAAGTGGTGGTTGTGGGTGTGGTTGTTGTAGTAATGGTAGTTGTGATGGTGGGTGTTGTAGTAGTGGTGGTGGGTCTTGTAAAGAGTGGTGGTTGTAAGTGTGGGTGTTGTAGTGAGTGGTGGCTGTGGGTGTGGTTGTGGGTGTTGTAGTAGTGGTTTTTGTGGTGGTGGTCGTGGTAGTAGTGGTGGTTGTGGGTGTGGGTATTGTAATGAGTGGTGGTTGTAGGTGTGGGTGTTGTAGCAGTGGTGGTTGTGGGTGTTGTAGTTGTGGTGGTGGGTATTGTTGTAGTGGTGTGTGTTGGTGTGCTTGTGGTGGTTGGTGTTGTAGTAGTACAAGTAGTAGTAGCAGTAGTAGCAGCAGCAGCAACAAGAACAACAGTAGTAGTAGTAGTAGTAGTAGTAGTAGTAGTAGTAGTAGTAGTAGTAGTAGTAGTAGTAGTAGTAGTAGTAGTAGTAGTAGAAGTAGTAGTAGTAGTAGTAGTAGTAGCAGCAGCAGCAGCAGCAGTAGTAGTAGTAGTAGAAGTAGTAGTAGTAGTAGTAGTAGTAGTAGTAGTAGTAGTAGTAGTAGTAGTAGTAGTAGTAGTAGTAGAAGTAGTAGTAGTAGTAGTAGTAGTAGTAGTACTAGTAGAAGTAGTAGTAGTAGAAGTAGTAGTAGTAGTAGCAGAAGTAGTAGTAGTAGTAGTAGTAGTAGTAGTAGTAGTAGTAGTAGTAGTAGTAGTAGTAGTAGTAGTAGAAGTAGTAGCAGTAGTAGTAGTAGTAGTAGTAGTAGTAGTAGTAGTAGTAGTAGTAGTAGTAGTAGTAGTAGTAGTAGTAGTAGTAGTAGTAGTAGAAGTAGTAGTAGTAGAAGTAGTAGTAGTAGTAGTAGTAGTAGTAGTAGTAGTAGTAGTAGTAGTAGTAGTAGTAGTAGTAGTAGTAGTAGAAGTAGTAGTAGTAGTAGTAGTAGTAGTAGTAGTAGTAGTAGTAGTAGTAGTAGTAGTAGTAGTAGTAGTAGTAGTAGTAGTAGTAGTAGTAGTAGTAGTAGTAGTAGAAGTAGTAGTAGTAGTAGTAGTAGTAGTAGTAGTAAATCGTAATCAGGACTGTTATAACATTAGGAAATTTGAAATTGGTTGAAGTTAAAAGACATTAAGTCTGTTACAAACTTAAACTTAACATCCAACGTGTGAACAATACTTCTGTGCAGGTCAGGGACACGGAGAGCGGCTGAAACGATTGTAGATAAACTACAAAAATACATTACTGGTGTCTGAGCATAATAAATTGACCGAAACGGTGTGGCAAATTCACTCAAGTGGAGCTGATAGAGATAACTAAGCATATTCAAGCGAATCTTGAGGGGCTTAAAGGGGCCAGCGCTGGGTATATATATATATATATATATATATATATATATATATATATATATATATATATATATATATATATATATATATATATATATATAAAGACCTCTTAATCCCACTGTGTGCCTTACGGCGCATTGTGGTCCACCCAGGCTGTCTGCCAGTGTTAGTTGTCAGTGATCAGGAATTCGTATTTGTAGTTTCGATGACTGAATCATCGCCCTGGCCAGATCAAATGCAGATAAATCTACTCTTTGACCCTAGCCTAAAGGCCGAGAAGCGATACACAGCAAACAGGGAGACATCGTAACAGTATGGTTACAAATTCCTTTTACAGTCATGCGGTTATCTCTTCTTGTTCCTCTTGTACCTAGCGGTGTCAGGGGGGAACGCAAACATTTTTGAGAGTGCCAGGTTTATGAGCTTCATATATCCTGATTCCCATGGACTCTGGTATCCCTACTGTCCAACGTTTATATGGTCAGCCACTTCCTCTGGCCCCATTTGGTCTGTATATCATTGCTTGTTGTGGTATACTGTTAGTTGGTAACCTAGTTATGTGACCGAACCATTTCACTTGCTGTTTTCTAATGAAGTCTAACACTTATATTACCCCAACTTTAGTCCTGATTTCATCATTTCTTACGTTCTCTTTTCTTGATAAGTTGAGTATTCTCAGGAATCTCATTTCTGTTGTTTTAATTTCTCTTTTCTCGTTTTCTGTCATTGTCCAGGTTTAGCATTGGTAGCATAGAGTTGTTAGGAAGATTGTGTTGTCAAGTGCATGTTATTATCTATTGATACGCGTTTGTTCTTTAGTATTGATGCCATTTGTCCTATGGTTCAGTTTGCCTTATTGCATCTATTCTCGATCTCGTCTTCTGATTTGCCAGTTTGTGTTATTATACTTCCTAGGTACTTAAAGCTCTTTACTTGTTTTCAGGGCGAATTCTTTTAGTTGATCCTTGTCTGATATTCCTGTAGTATGGACAGTGACAGCACAGTGGACCAAGAAGAACAAAACTGCCGACATTCCACAAGTTCTATACATCCATGAAAACTGGCTCATAAGCATCATCAACTTGTACCGTCAAGCGTCTTGGAGAGGATTAGTTGCCGCTCCAGCGCCCTATGGGTGGCAATGAATAATGCCATTCCGTGTGACTGTTCAATGTTTTTGATGTGGTCTATCCATATTCTTTTGGGGCGTCCTCTTGCTCTCGTATCAGATCTTCTTTGATGTAGGGCCAATTTTTGTAGTTGACGGTGTTGCATTGTAATGAGATTTACCGAACGATTTTACCTTCTGCTTTTCAACATAAGTTACACAAGTGTTGATCCCACTGTCTATCTGATAGGATAATTTGTCTTGTTCGGTCTCGGATAGTTAAGTTGGCTGATCTTATTAAGGATCTAATCTTGCAGGTGTGTAATGTCCTATGTTTGAGATTAGTATCATAGTGTTAGTATGAATATGCTATTTATTATCTGTCGTTTTGCGTACATGGGTATATTTGGATGCTTCAGTATAGGAGATAGCTGATATGAGCGCACTTGCTTTTTGACTTCTTTATTGTCTCTACGTTCGCTCTCTTTGAATTCAAGCGTAGTCCATACACGAATAACTACATCAAGTGCACTGGACTGATTTCAGCTGTCCATATTACCAGTGTCCCTCGCCATCAGGCGAACCCATTCCGACTACAGAAGCACTTGCAATTTACGTCCCCAAGACAAGGATGAGAAGTCAAAATTTTTTTTACCAACTGATTGGTTTACGGATTGAACCCGTTACATCGGCATCAGTACACCGGATGTTTAAGAACAAGCGCTCTTATCCTTTCGGCCATGCTTACCTCCGTTGTTGATATGTAATTTCGATTTCTCTGTCTCTTCTGTCATCTGCTGTGATCATACTTCCTAGATATTTACATTCTTTAACTTGTTTCAGAGGTTGTTTTTTTTTTAAATCAGTATATTTAGTGGACACCCATGTCTCAGAAATTGAAAATCTTCGGTCTTATTAAATGATTAAATGCCATGGGATGATTAATCGTCTGAAGCAGCTTACATATCATCTTCTTCTTCTTCTTCTTCTTCTTCTTCTTCTTCTTCAGCGTTCCGAGCCATTGAGGTTCTTTGCTGCAAATACAATCCGTCTCCATTCGTCTCTCTGGTGGACCTTCTCTTGCCAGTCGTTGATTCCAAGTGCTTGTAGGTCTGTACATGTATTATCTCTCCACCGTCTTCTTGGTCTACCTCGGGGTCTACGGTCATTTATTTCCTGAGTGTAAGCGAGTTTTGTTTCCCTATTATCTTCCATTCTTTCTATATGCCCCAGCCATTGTAGTCTATTAGCCTTCATGATACCAGTGATTAGCGGGGACTTAAACAGATCATAAATGTCTTTGTTACTTCTTCTTTTCCACTCTCCACTTTGTGTATCCCTAATGGGTCCAAAGATGTGTCTTAAAATTTTGTTCTCAAAGGTTTGTAACAAGGCTTCGTCTCCTTCCGTTGTATTCCAGGTTTCACAGCCATACAGCACAACTGGTCTGATCAGTGTTTTGTATATTGTGATTTTGGTGTTACGAGATAGCGCCTTTGATTTTAGTAGATGTTGTAGTGCATAGTATATCTTATTTCCAGAGTTGATTCTAGTTTGTATTTCTTCCCTTATGATGTTGGAGCAGTTGAAGATTGTACCCAGGTATTTGTATGTTTCCGTTCTTTTAATGGTCATATTATCTATTTGTGTGTGGCCAGAGTTTCTAGCCATTCCGTCTCTTGAAATTACCATATATTCTGTCTTATCTTGGTTGATAACCAGCCCCATCTGTTGGGCTTTTTCCTTTAAGTGAGTCAATATTTCCAATGTCTTTTGTTCACTTTGCCCTATAATATCTATATCATCTGCATAACCAAGCAGCTTGGATGTTCCTCCAATATCACATTCCTCCTTTACCTTCCTTACAACTTTCTCTAGAGCCAGATTGAAGAGTAGCGGCGATAGTGCATCACCCTGTTTCAAGCCAGATGTTATTTGGAAGGGTCTGATTTCCTGCCTTTATATGTTACTATATTATAAGTATCTTCCATGCATAGTCTGGTCATGTTGATTAACATCCTTGGTATTCCAAATTCCTGCATAGCATTCCATAGACTATTCCTATGGACACTATCATAAGCCTTTTTAAAATCCACAAAAATGTTATGGAGATCTCTTTTATATTCCCAATGTTTCTCGGCTATTTGTCGTAAGATAAATATCTGATCTATTGTTGATCTGTTTTGTCTAAAACCCGCCTGGTAGTCACCTAATATGTCTTCTGAATATGGTTTTAGTCTATTTAGTAATACTGCGGATAGTATCTTATAGCTTGTGGACAGTAGTGATATTCCTCTATAATTTCCACATTGGAACTTGTCTCCTTTCTTAAAGATAGGTATCAATAATGACTCTTTCCAGTCATGGGGTCGAGGCTCATGTATTTGTTTCGTAACAAAGAAAGGTTTTTACAAAGGTGGGGATGTTAACCCCACGCTTCAACCCCCAACCTGGAGGACCAGGGTGTTTCTCTTTGTCTGTTCTCTACCCTTTGACCTGTCCGGCTTGGGAGGCCCTGCTGGTAGCTACGCTACCGCCGGCATAGCTCTCAGGGTCATTGAGAATGCATATCATCTAAAAAAAAAAGAAAAAAAAAGAAAGAAGGTAATGAAACTAGAACATTATATAAGACAATAAAAAAGAGACAAAGAGTTTTCTCTTGTCATGTGATGAGAAGAGTGGCACTGGGGAACATCGTGACAACGGGAAAGATCAATGCGAGTAGAAGCAGAGGCAGACCAAGAGAAATGATGCTGGATGGATTGAGACAGTGGCATGGAGGAATATCATCAGCAGAGTGGACCCAGAACACCAAAGACCGAGATCTGCGGAGAGTCATGAACGCATACGCCAGCTGGCATGGCACTTGATGATGAAACCAAGCTGCACATTATTACAGCGTTGTTTGGTAATTTATGTCGTTTTGACATCTATTTTTGTATAACAACCCTGGTTGTTGTGACCTCGCTAGCAAACTTAAGGTGTCGATGTTCAATTCTCGTCGGTAGTACCTTCCATGATATTACATTCTTTTGCTATTAAATCTCCAGGAATTGGCCTCAGACGGCGGTACTACTTTTCTACGCGGGATGAGACAACTTTTTAATGAAACGAAATCAAATTTTTCACATGAAGGGAGATAACACATTGATAAACACATAACCCTCAAAAGTGTTACCGCATATTGGTTAGTTAGTTATCTGATGAGGTATCATGCTTCAACTGTGGACAAGTCCATAGGTGCTCAGATCTCCATTCTCTCCCCTCCCCCATACCCAACGTATGCATCAACATCCGGCGGCTTATAGTGCCAGTTCTGTATAGGCTGACAAGGCCCCTCATTCCCTCGATGCGTCTCTCGTGTCTGGCCGTGCTAGTTCCTACTTCCGAGTCTCTCTCTCTCTGGACAACGATGTGGATTCACTGGCGTCAAAGCCCTGCGGTCTCGACATCTCTCTAAGGGCCTTAATAACAACGGTACTATCCATGGGCTGGCCATCTACAGGGATGCAGAGCCAGCAAGTTTATCAGCTCATTCATTTCCCTCTACTTCCGTATGTCCCGGAACGTGTATTGGCATTCTGGACAAAGCAGCGGTTACAATGACATTATAAAAGCCTGAATAAAAAAAAAACAACATAGTGCTAGTTCTGAAAATTGGGAAACATTACGGAGAGAATCTCTCTGCCAGACGTGGTAAGGAATCTGCTGATTTTTGCGTTAAGTTACTCTTAAGAAGTTCCGATTCCAGAAATCTGCACGAAAATTGTAAAAAAAAAAGTGATTTTTATTTGCTCGACAGTCAGCACGCTTTTCTTTGTCAATGAAACAGGAATTCTAGGGTTTATACTACAGGGGAGTGTAAGGGATTAACGTAGCTAGGCCAGTATGCTCCATAGTTCTCCAAATCAGAAGGCCAGTGTTGGGTCAGGTAGAAGCACTAATAGCAAAACCTAAATGGGTAGGAGAGTACAGGATGCCAAACCTTGTACTACCTTTGGCCAGTAGCAATAAATAAATAAGAACGCGAGAAACATAATTGACCCATGTGTCCCGAACCGTCCTGTCCATCTGGTCATAAAAATGACAGGTACCCGAATCTTATTTCGAATATGAAACATTCTAGAAGAACCGAGTTGCATAAGCCACATTCCATTGCAAGGGTAAGTAATACACGGGGGGTGGGGGGGGGGGGGTGTGAGAGAGAGAGAGGTACGGGTAGTTGGCCAGAGAAAACCACGGGATGTAAGTAAAAGTATGGACCTTTGGAATTACAAGGGAGAGACTTGTTTGGCTGGAACTGCGGCCAGGTTGGACGCCAAAACCATCTGTAGAACGTACTCAACCATTAGAATATATACGATCACAGATCTGTCGCTAGTAGATCGATATGACACTGAGGTCATGATGTCTTAGATCATTGTGATAATTGTTACACTTAAATTAATATTACTGCAATAAACGTCAAACCGGCACCTCCCCCGATGTGTCTCCACCTTGACGTGGTGGGGGAGCTTGCGTGTCCCATCGACCCCATTTGCCTGCCGATGGGTGAAAAATTACATATCGGACAGTTTATGGGATAGGGACCAGACTAAGAGAGACACAACCTGCTGCTCTGCAGGTATAGACTGAGGATAGCAGTCAAAATTTAAATCAGGTGCACGAAGGCAGAATTTCTTGGTTCGGACAAAACTCTTAAGGCTCCCTGTCGAGGGCTGTGGCTGAACGCCTCTAAGCCACAAACCCTCGGATCTGAGCCAGGCCGATACCCGTCTACCGGAAAATAGAAACGTGATACTGAGCAAGCTACATGCTCAGGTCTGATACATGTTCGAAGGCTCTCAGCTGGGGGATATGAGGGATTCCCGGATGAGAGGGCCAGACCATTTCCCGTTCACTGCTGCACGAAGGTAAGGTGCTGAGCCGGCAGCACATGTAGCCTACCTCGTGAGCGAGTACAAAAAAGAAAGAAAAGTGCCCCAGTCGAAGGGCATGGTTTACGAAAACTCTGTATCTAACTCATAGAGAGTGTAGATATAAGTGGAAGAACGTCTCAACGCAAAATGGAACGCACGACGAGCGTACCTATTGCGTGGGTTGAAGTCACAAGCAAAAGCTTACCGAGTGGATGTCGCCCGCAATCTGACCGCTCCTGGTGTGTGCTTGAGCGATCAGTGGCAAGCGGGATGCTCAACACATGGAAGTGAGGAACAAAAGCAGCCATGAGCAGGACGTGGAAACTCCTTGGGTGAGCCCAGTCTCAGAGCAATATGTGCCGGCTCTGCAATTATGGAAGCCTCCTCGGATAGTGAGATGATCCCCATGGTCTGCCCCTGCCTTCCCTTGAGGGCCGTCCGCGATATCGTTGATCGTTCTGTCTTGACCAGCTGAGATGTGGGTGACATTACAACAGTCTAACGTGTCTCGAAACCAGAGGAAGGCTAACCTCACTAAAAAATGCCCGCCAGAAGTCGGAAGTGTCGGCCTACGGGTGGCAAACTAAAAATTGACACTACGCAATTACGTCCGAGTGAAATGTCTCGCCCGAATGTCTCTCGTGCTAGGAACAGCTCTGACTACCTAGTTTCCGAATGCCGCTCTTGTTCGGAACAGCTCTGACTGGGTAGTTTTCCGAATGTCTGTTGAGCCTGGAAAAGCTCTGATGGGCGCAACGACAAGCACATGTCCGAAAACTCGCTGAGTGGATGCCGTCTGCAAAACTGTCTGGTTTGTGCGGGAATGACCCGGGGAAACAAAATGACCAATATATTGAAGTGAGGATTTAAAGCAGCCATGAGCAGGACGTGACGATCTCCCTCGGTGAGCCCAGATCCAGGGCGATATGTGTCGGCCCTGCAACTATGGAAGCAACCTTGGATGGCGGAAAATGCTATGGACTGTCCCTGCCTTCCTTTGAGGGATGACCGTTGTCTTCGACCGTTCCACCTTGGCCAGCATGGTTGCAGATGGCGCCACAAAAGTGAGAGTCTCCCAGGAATGCTAACCTGGTCAAAAATGCACGCTAAAAGCCGGATGTGTTGGCCTAAGGGTTTCGATCCAAGGGTGCCTAACTAGACACACCGCAATCACATCTGAAAAAACACTCCGGATGAACGCAAAGAAGAAACCGGCACAAACTGTGGTGTTTTTTTTTTTTTAAATTGGCTAACCATGGCCAAATACTGGTTATTCATAGATGTTGTTTCAGAGCGTTTACACACATTGTGGGTGATTCTTGTACAATGGCACATTTTGCACTATCTCATAAAATGTGCAACAGATTGAGACAACTGTACCAAGCTATCCCGAATACAGCTTGGTACGACAATATAAAATACAACACTATGGTCATCTTCAGAAACAACTGACATACAACATAACACACAGCCAGCTACCCACCACAATTCCGCGCCCAAGAATCGAGTGTGGACCTTGCAAAGTGGCGTCGGACACATTAAAGTAAGTGACTGCCTCGCCTTGGTCGTTGGCCTCAATGTTACCCCAGTCCCCGACATGCCTGAGAACGACACAAACATTGGAATAGCATCATTTTTGCGACATGAACATTAGAATAGCATCACATATATGACATGTTCATTGGAATAGCATCACATATATGACATGTTCATTGGAATAGCATCACATATATGACATGAACATTGGAATAGCATCATATATATGACATGAACATTGGAATAGCATCACACATATGACATGTTCATTGGAATAGCATCACATATATGACATGTTCATTGGAATAGCATCACATATATGACATGTTCATTGGAATAGCATCACATATATGACATGTTTATTGGAATAGCATCACATATATGACATGTTCATTGGAATAGCATCACATAAATGACATGTTCATTGGAATAGCATCACATATATGACATGAACATTGGAATAGCATCACATATATGACATGTTCATTGGAATAGCATCATATATATGACATGAACATTGGAATAGCATCACATATATGACATGAACATTGGAATAGCATCACATATATGACATGTTCATTGGAATAGCATCACATATATGACATGAACATTGGAATAGCATCACATATATGACATGTTCATTGGAATAGCATCATATATATGACATGAACATTGGAATAGCATCACATACATGACATGAACATTGGAATAGCATCATATATATGACATGAACATTGGAATAGCATCATATATATGACATGTTCATTGGAATAGCATCATATATATATGACATGAACATTGGAATAGCATCACATACATGAAATGAACATTGGAATAGCATCATATATATGACATGAACATTGGAATAGCATCACATATATGACATGAACATTGGAATAGCATCATATATATGACATGAACATTGGAATAGCATCACATATATGACATGTTCATTGGAATAGCATCATATATATGACATGAACATTGGAATAGCATCACATACATGACATGAACATTGGAATAGCATCATATATATGACATGAACATTGGAATAGCATCATATATATGACATGTTCATTGGAATAGCATCATATATATATATGACATGAACATTGGAATAGCATCACATACATGAAATGAACATTGGAATAGCATCATATATATGACATGAACATTGGAATAGCATCACATATATGACATGAACATTGGAATAGCATCATATATATGACATGAACATTGGAATAGCATCACATATATGACATGAACATTGGAATAGCATCACATATATGACATGTTCATTGGAATAGCATCACATAAATGACATGTTCATTGGAATAGCATCACATATATGACATGTTCATTGGAATAGCATCACATATATGACATGTTCATTGGAATAGCATCATATATATGACATGAACATTGGAATAGCATCACATATATGACATGAACATTGGAATAGCATCACATATATGACATGTTCATTGGAATAGCATCACATATATGACATGAACATTGGAATAGCATCACATATATGACATGTTCATTGGAATAGCATCATATATATGACATGAACATTGGAATAGCATCACATATATGACATGAATATTGGAATAGCATCACATATATGACATGTTCATTGGAATAGCATCACATATATGACATGAACATTGGAATAGCATCACATATATGACATGTTCATTGGAATAGCATCATATATATGACATGAACATTGGAATAGCATCATATATATGACATGAACATTGGAATAGCATCACATATATGACATGTTCATTGGAATAGCATCACATATATGACATGTTCATTGGAATAGCATCATATATATGACATGAACATTGGAATAGCATCACATATATGACATGTTCATTGGAATAGCATCATATATATGACATGAACATTGGAATAGCATCATATATATGACATGAACATTGGAATAGCCTCATATATATGACATGAACATTAGAATAGCATCACATACATGACATGAACATTGGAATAGCATCATATAGACGTTCGGTTCACGAGTGTAATTTTCTCGGAGACTCCTGGGGGTCGTCGCTGGAGCTACCGAGTTTGTAATGTGATCGACGCTTTCGGCAGATCGCCCTGCGGAAAGCGACCGAGCCATAATGGATAAAACCCGGTGCAATTAAATAGCTTCTCTTGCCTTTTAAAGATTTATTTTTGTAAAGTTAGGTTTTCTTATATTAAAATGAAGCCTGGACAGCTGCCTCTCCGGGATGTTTTGCTTGAAATCTAACAAGTGAGGGATTTTTAACATTGGAATGTACTCACGATTGCTTCGAATTTTGTGCCGTAATTCAGGAATGGTAGACAGGTGGAGTCCACTTTACCGGGATCTGGAGACCTGTCAGTTAACCATTCAACCAACCAAGCAATGAACTAATCATCCAGGGAACCTTGTAACCAGTTAACCATCCAATCAACCAATTAATCATCCAAGCAACCGACTAATAAAGCAACCAATTAATCTTCCAACTAAAAAAGAAACCAATTATGCACCCAATCAACCAAGCAACCAGTTAAACATCCAATCAACCAAGCAACCAATTGACAATTTAACCACACAAGCACCAAGGTAACCATCTAACCAACCAATGAACCAACCAACCAACAAACCATCCAATCAACCAACCAACCAACTAACCAACCAACCATCAATCAAATCAATCTAGTGCATTCACTAGCAATAGCAGGTAGCGGGTTCAACCCTTACATCGGTCGGTTGGACTAAAATGTTGACTTCTCGTCCCTGACTTCAGAGCGTAAATCACAAATACCTCAGAAAACGGAGTGAGTTCGCCTGATGGCGTGGGACATTGGTAATAGGGAAAGCTAACCCACACGCAAACATCAGTCCAGTGAACGAAATGTATTAGCACGTGTATGGTTTACACTTCAGTTCAAAGCCAATGAACCAAAACAAAAAACAAAAAAGCAACCACTACCACTACTACCACTAGTAGTAGCAGTAGCACGTCTGTACACTACGCTCCAATTCAAAGCGAGGGAACTTAAAAACGACATAAGTTAATAAAAATCTGAAATGCTAACCATATGTCAGACCTGGTATGATGGTGCTGGCCTCCGTGGGTAGTCCCCTCCGGGTTGTAGTGGGACCCGAACGACAGGCACCCGTTGCTGAGATCTCCGAACTCGTGCACGTGAAAGCCGTGAGTCCTTTGTGCTGGGTGGGCGGCGTCAGTCTCTGACACGTGAAACCCTGAAATGTTGACTGCCACGTCCAGCACACCGGAGCTCTGTTAGATAGAACAAGGCGTTGATATCGACTAAAACCACCACACACCATTACAACAACAACAACAACAACAACAACAACAATGACTACTACTACTACTACTACTACTACTACTACTACTACTACTACTACTACTACTACTACTACTACTACT
>OY992882.1:11303678-11323678 GCA_963921405.1 Cepaea hortensis
CGGACTTACATGACGGAGGAACACGTATCCAGTAACAGAAACAATTAAATAGTTACAGACATGCGGACTTACATGACGGAGGAACACGTATCCAGTAACAGAAACAATTAAATGGTTACAGACATGCGGTCTTACATGACGGAGGAACACGTATCCAGTAACAGAAACAATTAAATGGTTACAGACTTGCGGACTTACATGACGGAGGAACACGTATCCAGTAACAGAAACAATTAAATGGTTACAGACATGCGGTCTTACATGACGGAGGAACACGTATCCAGAAACAGAAACAATTAAATGGTTACAGACTTGTAGACTTACCTGACGAAGCAACACGTATCCACTTAAACTGTTCTTGCCTTTGTGCTTTAGGAAGTCACACCTGGCGAAAAGTTGCTCTGGGGTGTGAGTATGGGTGTCTGTCTGCGTGTTTGTGTCTGTTTGCGTGCGTGGAGTGGGGGTGGGGGTGGGGGGCAAGAAGAAACATGATGCAATTGAGCGGTGCAAGACATAATTAATCACAAATAATTAATCACAAATAACTAATCACAGATAATTAATCACACATTATTAACAATCTACACCTCCACATTATGCCAGACACATAGTTAAACAGCGGTAGCGTAGCGGTTAGACGCTGACCTGCGGACCTTGTGATCATGGGTTCGAACCTCTTCGTCGCAGATTAGATTTTGTAAATTCGACATGGGCTCCTAGGTCGACACAGTCTCAAATGTGTATCAGGAAATGTCCTGGGGAAGTAAAAGCGACCGGTGTGGCACTGACCACTTCACTCACCGGGTGACAATTGGTCTACAGTATATGGGTCTAGCACTGTATGTTTAATGGGCACTAAAAAAATAACAACAACGAGGGCAGACTGCACAATCATATTAATAGACTGAGTTCAACATGCAGTAGATACAATATGAGTATAAATACAGCCAAAACCGAAGTAATGCAAGTTAGCAGATCTCCTAGTCCACTAAGTATACAGATAAATAGCACATATCTGAAACTAGTTAAAGAATTCAAATATCTTGGAAGTATGATCACAGAACATGGCAAATTAGATAGAGAAATCGAAATCAGATGTTAAAAATCAAGTGCACTTACATATCAAATATAATCCAATACTGTCAACGCAGATAATAAAAGCATACTCACACCAACCCTATGCTACCAATCTCAAACCTGGACTTTATCAAAACCACACTCTCGCTAAATCAACACCTGTGAGATGAGATGCCTGAGAAGAGTTGCCAACTTAATTATCCGAGACCGAGTAAGAAATGCTACTATCAGACAGACTGTGGATCAACACCTTGTGCCACATTTATCGAAAGACGGAAGATCAAATGGTTTGGTCATCAACTACCAGCACTGGTCCTACATCAAATATCATCTGCGACGAGTGCAAGAGGACGCCCGAGAAGAAAATGGATTGACGACATCAAAGACAGTGTACAATCACACGTATTGACACTATCCAGTGCCGCCCATCGGGCGCTGGAAGGCAAATTATTCCTCCCTACGGAGCTTGACGGCAAAAGAGTATGGTGATGATGATGATGATGATGATGATGATGATGATGATGATGATGATGATGATGATGATGATGATGATGATGATGATGATGATGATGATGATGAAAACATACATGGTCCTGATGTAACAAGGCAAAGCAACTCATTGGACAATACTACTTAACAAACACGTATCGATATATATACTAAACAGCAGTCTACGATAATCTTCTTACCAACTCTATGCTACCAATGCCAAACGTCGACAATGACAGAAAAAGAGAAAAGAACAATTACTAGAACGGAAATAAGATTCCTGAGATAAACTCAATGAATCAAGAAGAGAGAAAATCAGAAATGAAGAAATCAAGACTAAAATTGGGGTTATAGAAGCCCTAGATTTCATAACAGCAAGTTAAATAATTTGGCAATGTGACTAGGTTACCAACTAACAGTATAACACAACAAGCAATGATGTACAGACCACCGGGAATCAGAAGAAGAGGCCGGCCACGTTAATGATGAACAGAGGGAATAGAATTGTTCATGTGAATCTCGATACATGAAGCACATAAACGGGCACTTTCCAACTGTTTATGCTTGACCTCGACACCGCAAGCTACAAGAGGAACAAGATGAGATGAGATGAGATGAGATGAGATGAGATGAGATTAGATGAGATGAGATGAGATACGATGAGATGAGATGAAGCAGTTTCTTCCTATGGATCTGTGATGTGAAAGGGCCATTACATTTTGCAGGCCTGCATGCACGAAGAAATAGGACCAATCTTTCACTCACTTAGCGGGCAACGAGCCCAGCCACGGAAACATCGCCCGATCGTGCTTATGACAGCATCGGCGCAGTTCCCGATCAACTTTGCTAAAGCGTACCCAATGCTTAGATTAAAGATTAGAGAAATTAGACGTAGTCAATCACATTTTTTTTCTTGGTCATGTTATGGGAAGAAATAAATTAGATAACTTAGTGACAACTGGCAAGATCGAGGGTAATAGAACAAGGGGAGGGCAGAGAAGTAAATACCTGGATGGCTTGGCCATGTGGTATGGTCGAGACAAGAACACTGAGCTGATCCACGACTCTGGTGATCGAGTGAGATGGCAAAACATGATCGTCCACGCTTACCGGCATGGCACATAATGATGGTGATGATGATGATGATGATGATGATGATGATGATGATGATGATGATGATGATGATGATGATGATGATGATGACCTAATACACCTTATGACGCGTACACGGGTTGTTTACTTACTGTACTTAGATGGTTAAATATTAGCGGTATGTTTGGTTATGTTTACTTTGTTTTATCACTGTATGTTCGTTGTTTATCTGCTGACGAAAGCTTAGCCGCAAAGTCCTATATGTTCCGTAAATGTATTCTGTGAAGCTGTATTATTTAGTGTTATTTTATATTCCTTGCATGTGCTTGCCGGCTCCGTGGCGAAAGTTTTTTCGGACGCAGTTCGTAATCCCACATACCCGCGTTCGAAACACAGCTGCGAGGGATTTTGCAGCAGACCGCCTTGCATTGGTTTTTAAAAAAAATGGTATGGGTGTCGGTCGTTCAGAAAGCAATGGCAAACTACTGAACGTAAACTTGCCAAGAGAGATCACAAACAGCCAAAAAAAATGCTGGGATTGACTGCAACGTCCTGTAAAGGATATGCAACTAACTTTAACTGTCTGTGGTTGCACAGTAGTTATGACACGGACCTACCAACACATTGTTTCCTTTTCTTCTAATTGTTTAGCCCTTTATCCCCCTTTGAAGAATAGGTCCTTTACCAAGCCACTCTTTCTTAGGCTATGTCCTGAACCTCCCTCCATGACCTCTCAATACTACAGGGTGTAATTTTAATGACTGTGCGGTGTTTGAAAATATTGCCGGTCCAAGTTTTGTATTCACCCTCTGTAAAGTGCATGCAACATAATAGGTAAATACAAAACTTGGACCGGCAATATTTTCAAACACTGCACAGTCATTAAAAATGCACCCTGTTTATCTGTCTGTAATTCTGTTCTCCGTTGTTTTGTAGATCTCACGCTATTACGTCTGCCTTGTGGGTTCCAGACAAGATAGTGTCTGGTTAAATGACAAATAGCCAAAACCTGTTTGATTGAGGTGACTGCGACGTTCTGTGAATGATATACAATTAACTGTTTAACCCACAGACGGGTTGGTATTGGGATAAGAATGCTAAGAATGTTATTGCTTCCTCAAAGGAGTTAAGGTATTTCATTGCATGGCGCCATTGGCATGGCGGTTAGGCATTGAACCGCTGCGGCCTCTAGAGTATGGCTGCGGTTTGCATTCGCATTTTCCTCATGTTGGACTAGTAGTATATGGTTCCGTCGCTCTGCTACTGAGTGAGTGCGTGGCGCGACTCTGTGAGCTGTGAAATTCATGTGGAATGCTTTTACATGTTCGCTTTTGTTTGTACAGTGACCCGCATGTTCGAAACAATGGCTACCGGCTGTTGCTGAATTGACTGATTTGCCTTTTCGGTTTACGAGTGCATTTTTTCAGGAGACTCCTGAGAGTCTACGCTGGAGCTATGGGGTTCGTGCTTTGTGCGACGCTTTCAGCGGGTCGCCCTGCGGAAAGAGACCCAGCCATGTGAGAAAACTCGGGTCAGTGAAGTCTTTCTGGTGATTGCCGATTCCATCGACGATGAACTGTAATTTTCGTGGAGGACTTTTGTGTTGGCATTCTGGCGGCGGCATTATGCACAGTGTACCTGTGCGGGCTGTTGGATTGCCGAGACTCCTGTCTGTTCCACTTTTCACATTGGACAGTGGGGAGCATTTTGTGTGATATTCACTGGCACGGGAAAGGAGCATAATGGGGACGACCTGTTGCCGTGAAGTTGGAACCTTGACTAACTAACTAACTATTGTCAACAGAAGATCGTGGTTCGTGTTATCAATCCCTCATTCGGTCCCGGGGTGCATATTCTTTGAGACTCTAGAGAGCCGCAGCTAGAGCTGTGGAGTTTGGTCTCTGTGCGACACTTTCAGCGAGCGATTAGCTAGCTCCTCGTGGAGGCAACGACAGAGGCGTAGAGTGTCTCGCGGCTGAAGGTGCTCGTTTATGTGTGAGGGCACGAAGCACCTGGTGCACGATGTTCTCCTTCCCAGGGAGAAGTGGCTTCTTCTCCGTTCGGAATGTTTGTTTTTGGACGTAATTGCGATGTGACGGTATCTTTCTCGTGTACATCCAAGAATAAATGCTAAACAAGAACACTACGCTGGAAGCCATAGAAGATTGATAAACCAACACAGAACTGGTGTCGTTAGCCGCTACACGCTGTGGGATTTTCTGAAGAGGGGATCCGAGCACTTATGGACTGAATGGTTCGATGTGCAATGAGGATGATCTGTGGACTAACTAACTAACTAACTGCGATGTGTCGGCCGAAACATCCGACTTCTTCAGGCATTTGTTGACCGGGTTAACCTTTCCGGAGCGAGCAGGTACAATAGGCATGTGTGGGACAAGTGGTAAAACGACTCCAAGGTCGAGGTTACCAAAGTAAGTAAGGAAAAAGATACCCGGAATCATGACCCGGATGGGCCCGAACCCAGAGAGATTAAGGAAGGTAAAGGTCCGAAACATTCCGCGAAAATGGACTACGTCTGGTATGACGATCAGAAACCCCCTCTGGTGCTTGCTCCACGGCGGAGTTTTTATAACTGCTCTGCGAATCTTATATATAAATTAGGATGTGCGTATCTCTGTATGTATGTATGTATGCATGTCCTTTATACGCTCGCGAACGGCCCATCCGATTGAGATGAAATTTTCTACACGCCTTCCTTTTATTCCAGCGCTGACAACTGTGATATTTGTTAGTGTGAATTCGCCTGCTTACTCAGTATTATTTCATTTTTCATTTTTCATCATAATTTCATATATCTCAGGGGACCTAACTCTGTAAAAGTTATTTCAAGGGGCATAACTTTTCTGTATAACTTATAGTCATATTGTGGCATCGTTTTCGAAGATTTATAAACTCTTTGTCCATAGTTATGTACCGGCATATGAGTTATAATAAATAATGATACAATCTGTAAGGCATTTTCAAAGTTTTCATAAAAATGATGCACAATGCATAACATTGTAACTCATCTTTTTTTGCTTAAGAAATTACTGTAGTCATGCAGGTGATTAGAAAGAGTTTTCATTAAAAATAATGGATGGTGTGTGGAAGGGCATTTTTTTAAGTTACTTTTTTTGTTGTATGAATTTAATGAGACGCTACCCGCCAGGAGCTGGGCGAAGCCACGCCGGGTCAGATAGATAGACAGACCCACCTTTTCGCTGCAGTTGTCTACTCCTCCTTTTCCTTCTTCTGCTGCTGCTGCCGCCGCTCCATTTACCCAAGTTAATTGTTGGGGGAAGATGTAAAGATCTTTCAAGTGCTCTTTCTAATGCTTTTTGTAAGTTGGTCTTCGTTTATCTAAGGTTGTTCTAACTGCAACCAATAAATGATTAGACAGACAGGCAGACAGACAGACAGAGAGGGACGGACAGACAGACAGACAGACAGACAGACAGACAGAGAGGGAGGGACGGACAGACAGACAGACAGACAGGCAGACAGACAGACAGACAGACAGACAGACAGACAGATAGTCGGTAACGGGAACGGGAGCTTATATGACTACTTATATGAATTAAATGAGATGCTCCCCACCAAGGACTGGGCGAAGCCGGGCAGGGTCAGCTAGTATATATATATACGGGATAAAACTAGTTGCAATGAAGTCGATCTTCGTATTTTGTAACCCCCTTTTATTCTAATAGACTTCACATTAACGTCCAAATCAACGCCCGAATCAAATGTAATAGGCTAGAAACATCTTACCTTTTGTGATTGGCTCTGCTCTTGTAGACTCTGCTTCGTTAGCTTCCCAATGAACCGGGGGCAGCTGTCCATCCAGGGTCAGGTGAATGTGGACGTGCGTGCTGCGATCTCCATAGCCATAACCGCCTTTGTGGTAGTGCCCTTTGGATAGACTGTGATCGTGGCCTCTTGCAAACTTGCGGCCGTGACTATGGTGTTTGGAGTGGTCATGGGATTTATGGCTGCGGTCTCCATGATGTGTGTGGCTGTGACTCTTACTATGGTGTTTGAAATGATGATGGGATTTGTGGCTGCGGTCCCTGTGTCCGTGGTGCACGTGATGGTGTTTGGAATGATGATGAAATTTGTGGCTACGGTCTCCGTGTCCGTGATGAGTGTGGTTATGGCTTCCTACAGTGTGGTGTTTGTGGCTGGTGGTTGTATTGTGGGCGTGGTCATGGGAGTGATTATGGGAGTGGCTATGGGAGTGGTCGTGGGATCGATTGTGGGCGTGGCCGTGGGAGTGGTCGTATGCATGATTGTGGGAAAACCCATGATGTTTCTGTTTGTCTGAGAGTCGGTTCCTGTCCTTGTGTTGATGGTGATGTCCTGTAATAATAATTAAAAAAAGAATAAATATTGTATTACAGACAGATCCACTTATGCTCAAGATTTATGGAGAAAATTGGAGGAAAGGTGCTAGTCACGGCGCTGGAACTTCAATTACCTCTCCCCACGACGCCTAATGGCATAAGTGGAAGAAACAACAACAACAGACAGATCCAAATTGACTGAAACAGACATACAGACAGATACAGTAGAATGTAATCAATTGGATAGACAGATACGGACAAAAAGTTAGAACGTATTTACCTAGAAGGTGGGCGGACGGACGGACGGACGGACGGGCGGGCGAGCGGGCGGATGGAAGGACAGACAGACAGACAGACAGACAGACAGACAGACAGACAGACAGACAGACAGACAGACAGACAGACAGACAGACAGACAGACAGACAGACAGACAGACAGACAGACAGACAGACAGACAGACAGACAGACAGACAGACAGACAGATAGATAGATAGATAGATAGATAGATAGATAGATAGATAGATAGATAGATAGATAGATAGATAGATAGATAGATAGATAGATACGATGGATCTTCACTATTGTAGTTATGATGTCTAGAGTGTTCAGCGCGTGACATCACGGTGTAGGCGAACACGGTGGCGTCATAATGGCAGTTTAAAAAGATGGCCGTCGCACGTTTGACAAAGCCCAAAGAGGAGCATCGCTCTATTACCAGTTTTTATTTATCAGTGAAGGGGTGAAACCGTAGAAATGCATAAGCGAATAAAGATTCAGTATGGTGGTTCGTGCCTGCCAGTCCTGAAAGTGTATGAGTGGAGTAGGAAGTTTCAAAACGGTGTGACTTCTGTGACAACGATCGGGCCAGTCCCACCGATCAGTGACCCCAAAGTTGTCTTTTCTACAGTAATCCAAGCACTTTATCGGCGGAGGAGGAGTTGCACTGAACGCAATGGTGACCACATCGATTAATGATGCAATTGTTGTTTACTTTTTCAGAATATATTCACCAGGGGGGGGGGGGGGAACATTCAAGGTTTTCAATTGAAGCTCCAGCATTGATATATTATTTAGTCTTGAAATCACACAGATGAGTGCTGTGTTCTGTCGAGCGTTTCCCTTCTACTTATATTTATAACATCATGAAATGTAGATCTAAGACGATTACAAATCGTATAGCTGTACTTACCTTTATGACTGTGATCAGCATGGCCGCCACCTTTTCCATGACAACCAGGCGATGGCACGTGACCACCATGTATGTGAACGTGAACGGGTTGAGAGATGACACCCAGATGCCGCCAGAGTGACGTCACGTTCCTCTCTATCTCCTCAAGCGTATCTGTAACAAGAGAATAAAAAAAAATTCTTAGTTAGTCACGGTTCAAATTTCACGGCAAAACGGATCGTCCTAATTATGCTCCATTCCTGTGTCAGTGAATATCACACAAAATGGTCTTCACTGCCCTATGTGAACAGTGGAATAGACAGGAGTCTCGAGAAACCAACAGCCCTAACAGGTATACTATGCATAATTCCGCTGTCTGAATGCCAACACAAAAGTCCGCCACAAAAAAATACTGTTCATCGTCGATGGAAGCGGCAGTCACTAGAAAACCAGCAGCCACACATTACTGCATAAGAAGGCAACCCAGTTAGTTCAGCGACCGGCCGGTCGTCATTTTTCTAAACACGCAGTACACGCTACAAACAACTGTGGAGGTGTGTAAAAGCACTCCACATGAAATTCACAGCTTACAGCGTCGCTCCACGCACTCAACTCAGTAGCAGGGCGACGGAATCACGCACTACCAGTCCAACATGAGGTAAATGTGTAAGCAAACCGTAGCCACAAGCATAAACTTTCAGAGGCCTTAACAGCTGAACCTGTTATCCTCCATGTTGGGGAATCTTAGGTATTGACTGGCACTTACCAAAGACAAGAACCTTAGTTAGTCAACCCAGAACTTATGCCATCAGTCGATATATAGAACGGCGGAGATGTTAAATGATTCAGTTCCGAAGGATAGTATATCGCAAAATGTGATCCTGCATCGTTTTATTTGTTTTGTTTCTTCTCATCTTTCACACTTTTAATGCTCAGTAAATAGAAAGTTACATTATAATACTTATTAATTTGATTGTGTGCCAGGGTTGGTCCAAACTTACTTTTTTGTTTGTCAGTGAATCAGTTACGGGGGAGTTCATTATATACAACAATAAGAAAGAAACAAACAGTTTTCTTTGGTCTTGTGATGCGCAATGACCCGTCTAGATATTCTCCCTTATCTGAGTAGGTTAGGCGTCATATCGACTAACCCGAGGCCTAGGGGTGTGGCGGAAGCTGGGATGTACCATACTCGGGCTCCTCACTTTGTAAATATTAATACCTTGATTTGAACCCCCTACTTCCACGGTATAATGGACAATAAATACACAAGTTCAATCAATCAATCAATCAACCAATCAGGTGTCGTCTCCACAATGAAGGTTGGCTGCAACGGATCTCAAACACTGTCTATCTATCGCAGTGGTTCTCAACCTTTTTTGGCCCGTGCTCCCCTTCACCATATTTTCAGAACGTCATTCCTCCCCCCACTTCCTATCAAAAATTTGGCCCGTGCCCCCCCCCCTCACCGTATTTTCAGAACGTCATCCCCCCCCCCCTTTCATATTTCCTATCTAAAAATCCCCCACCCCTACACAGTATACGTAAAAGTGGAAGGCAAATGTAATAGCATATACTAAAACAAGTCTAGACATCCACATAAATCATGATTTGTGGGTCTACTTACTTTATAAAATGAATTTTAGAAGTATGAGACGTACATAACTGTACAGTATGAAGGGAAAAACAATATCAAGTAATCGGTTCTTGTATTAACGCGATCTTGAAATGGTCTTCATCCCCCCCCCCCCCTGGAAACCCTAAAATTCCCCCCTGGGGGGAATTCCCCACCGGTTGAGAACCACTGATCTATCGCCTTGATTGTGCATTCTGTCAGACTGACGTTCGTTCAACTCTTGATGTTATTTTGCCACTTTTATCGTTGTCTTCTTCTTGCTCGCTTGCCCTCAACCTGAATCTCCAGTATGTTTTTGTTTTAAAGAGTGTTATGTCTTACAACTTGGCCGAAATATTTCACTTGCCTGTGTTTTTATTTCTTTCATCAACTTTCTTTTCATTCCCAATTTTTCTAGAACGTCTGTATACGATTATTTTTGTTTCCATGAAATACGACATATTCGCCTGTATATGCGCATCTCCAGGGATTCTATTAGACTTTCTAATTGCTGGTTCATTGTCCAGACTTCCGCATCATATAGCACTGTTGAATATACGTAAATTTTGACAGGTGTCCTTTTAATGCATTCTTTCACAAGCTAAGAGTCACCTAAAAAAAAGTTAGTTGGATTTCGTTTAGAAGTTTTTCTAGTTAAACTATTAACCACTTTCTTCAATGTTTGCCCTACACGGTCCCAGGGTGTTCTTCGCATCTTCTTTTATAGCATTCTTGCTTAGTTATTTGTCTAGTTCTTTGCCTAGTTCTTTGCCCAGGCTCCTCATTCACTAATTAAGTACCATGGGATGATTAACCGTCTTAACCGTCTATCTTCCAATGGCTTATATACAGCCCTTTCCTCTGGAGTGAACTAGGCAGGCCGAGAGAGGGATCATGCGGCATAGGCAACATATGGTCTCTATATTTCAGCCCAAGCTTTGTGCTGTGGAGAGGTTAGTTAGTTAGTTAGTTAGTCACGGTTCCAACTTCACAGCAACGGGTCGTCCCCATTATGCTCTGTTTCTGTGCCAGTGAATATCACACAAAATGCCTCCCACTGCCCAATGTGAAAAGTGGAAAAGACAGGAGTCTCGACAAACAACAGCCCGCATAGATACACTGTGCATAATGCTGCCGCCAGAATGTCAACACTATACATCCAGTTCATCTCTGATGGAATTGGCAGTCATTTTCCCATCTGGATGTTTTCTAGATGTTCACCCACACAGTACACAAAAATACAGTTCATCGTCGATGGCAGTGGCAGTCAACCAGAAGCCCAGCAGCCACGCATTTCTGCATAAGGCAAAAACCGGTCAACTCTGGGACATGGCCAGCTGCCATCGCTCCGAACATGCAGTCACGTTCCAAAAAACCTCGGGCAGATTCAGAAGCATTTCACACGAAACTCACAGCTCACAGTGTCGCGCCACGCACTCACTCAGTAGCAGGGCGACGGAACCATGAAGCCTCCTTAGTCGCCTCTTACGACATGCGTGGTAGGCTACAGTGTTGCTATTCTTTGCTTTTCTTATGGGCCCCGGCAACACACGGGAGTATGGAGAGGTATAAACTTCATCCCTGTTCTTAACCGGTCTAGAAATCAAATCACAAATACTGAAGTATTGGAAAGAATAGGTTGTGTGACGGTGTGTTCCATGCTCAGTCTTCGTAGACTTAGATGGATAGGACACGTTAGGAGGATATATTATGGTAAAAAAACAAAGAACATCTTTTTTGCTGAATTGTAGATAGGTAAGAGATCTCGGGGTCGGCCTCTACTACAATACAAAGATGTTTGTAAGCAAGACATGATTGATGCAGGCATTGATAATGTACACTGGGAGCAAGTTTCACCCGAGTGTCGCATGGAGGGAAAATATCAGAAAAGGAATAAAGACAAAGGAGGAAATGATTGCAGATAGGTCACACTGAGCCCTTGAGACGTAAGATGGTGCGTGATGGTGAAAATGACCATGTGTTCACATGCATTCATTGTGATCTAACATTTACAGCGCGAATTGGTCTCATCAGTCACATTCGTATCTCCATGGGTTGTAGTTATTATACCTTTTTGAAGCACAATGTAACAAACTATCGTCTGTCAAGACGGCAAGGTGCCAGTGTATATGCAATAATTTTCCCCATGCAACACCCTTTAATTTAATATGTAATCAACATGTCTACTACCACTTTAACAACTTTTAAGTTATAATTGTGACAAACCCCTACTATCCATTTTCCACCATCCAGTTTTGTTTCGTCCAAACAAACTTTTTATTTGGCACTGATACCATTTAAGTACAAGAAATCGCGTCTCGACTTTTAGAGAAGATCAAAGTGTAGTATCTGTACTTGATCGCTTCTCGGTCTGTTGGCTAAGATCAAAGTGTAGTATCTGTACATGGTCTAGCCAGGATTACCAGCAGAGGCGGTCATCCGAATGACATACAGGGACATGGGGCGTCATAGGGCGGCACTGACCCCTAGGTTACCGCGAGACCTTATAAACAATTTAAAAGAAAATAATGATTATGCCATTCCATTTTAGTGCAAGAAATGCTGGTGTTGATTGCGACGTCTTTTAAAGGACTTTCAACTAGCTAAGTGACCAGTTTATTAGTAACTGGTTCATTCGTTCTTCATGTTTCTGATCTAGTCAGTAGCAGCTTTTTAACGTTAAAATTAAACATTCCAAGTGCCGTGCTAGATTTAATCTATTTTAACTTTTACACATTTTCTAATGATATGATCTCTTGGTAGTTCTTTTTTTATTGTATCATCTCTGTCTGCTCTAAAAACTTCGAAGCAACAGAGATGTGGTTCCTGAATCGAATGTTGAGAATCTTTGGTTATGTGATGAGAAAAGAGGCATTGCAGAACATCGTGCCAACTGGAAAATCAATGAGAAAAGACGAATGTTGCGAATTCCTTGGAATGCCAGAGTAACTAAGAACGACTGTCCGGAAGAGGCTGATGATGAAACTAGAACATTACATTCAAGAATAAGAAAGAGACAAACAGATTTCTTTGGTCATGTGATGAGAAGAGAGGCACTGGAGAACATTGTGACAACTGGAAAGATCAAAGGAAAGAGAGGCAGAGGCAGACCAAGACAAATGATGCTGGATAGATAGAGACGTTGCCTTGAAGGAATATCACCAACAGAGTTGACCTAAATATGTGGAGAGACATGAACGCCCACGCCAGCTGCCAGGGCACGTGATGCTGCTGGGCTATCCACATACTTCCTTTAGTCTTTTTCTCCACGCCTTTGTATCCTGAAAGATTGCGTGGCAGCCGTTGACAGCAAAGAGAAGCGGAAACTGTGGACTTTTTTTGTATATTGAAAACCTTTAAAAGGGCTGGGCAATTAAACAAATGAAGTGTGGACTGTAAATCTGCAGCCTTGACCACACTTCAAGAACATCGAACTGAAGAAGGGTGAAGCCAGCCGAGACCCCAATGTAGGAGGCCAATAAAGAATAGTCCACCAATAGGGACCTGGCTTCCTCATTAGCTGCACCCTGAAGGAGATACTGAGGAGGGGATCCGAACATTTATGGACTGAATAGTTCCAAGTGTATGTCGACTAACCAACTGAATAGTTCCAAATGTATGTCGACTAACCAACTGAATAGTTCCAAGTGTATGTCGACTAACCAACTGAATAGTTCCAAGTGTATGTCGACTAGACAAGTGCATATCAGCAAAGTTGCGCTATGTCGACTAACCAACTGAATAGTTCCAAGTGTATGTCGACTAACCAACTGAATAGTTCCAAGTGTATGTCGACTAACCAACTGAATAGTTCCAAGTGTATGTCGACTAACCAACTGAATAGTTTCAAGTGTATGTCGACTAACCAACTGAATAGTTCCAAGTGTATGTCGACTAAACAAGTGCATATCAGCAAAGTTGCGCTATGTCGACTAACCAACTAATTATCGGCAAAGTTGCGATATGTCAAGGAACAAACGAACGAACGAACGAACGAACGAACGAACGAACGAACGAACGAACGAATCAACCAACCAACCAACCAACCAACCACCTAACTAACTAACTAACTAACTAACTAACTAACTAACTAACTAACTAACTAACTAACTAACTAACTACCTACCCAACTAACTAACTAACTAACTAACCAGCCAGCCAGCCAACCAGCCAACCAACCAACCAACCAACCAACTAACTAACTAACTAACCAACCAACCAATCAACCAATCAACCAACCAATCAGTTATCAGTTATCAGTTATCAGTTGGGGTATCTTCGTTGCACTCCGGACATGTCCATAGGTGCTCAGATCCTCCCCCCAGCATATTCATCAGCAACCAATCAACTAATCAACCAACCAACTAACTAACCAACCAATCAACCAACCAACTAACCAACCAATCGACCAATCAACCAACCAACTAACCAACCAACTAACTAACCAACCAACCAACCAACCAATCAACCAACCAACCAACCAACTAACTAACTAACCAACCAACCAATCAACCAATTAACCAGCCAACCAACCAACCAATCAACCAATCAATCAACCAAATAACCAACCAACCAACTAACTAACCAACCAACCAATCAACCAATCAACCAACCAACCAACCAACCAGCTCCTTCTTCGTCACGCACTATACATGTTTAGTTATGGGCGGGTTCTTTAATTTCACCAGGCCAGCTGTTATACATCCTTCTCCTTGCGATTGTTATTTGCCAAGAATGTTTAACTTGTGCATCTTGCCCACATCGTCGTCTATTTTTCGGCCTGGTCTGAAAAGACTTGGTCTCCGAACCCCTACCCAACGTCAGAAACGGCGTTTAATGGAATCTATAAAAAAAAAAAAAAAAAAAAAAACACCGCCCTCATAACTGTTTTTAGAGCTGGATTCAACCATTACGTCCACACATAGACATACACAATACCGCTAGGCAGTAAAGAGCGAAGACCGTCCTACGCGCCTTAAAGGATACTGGATACTTGGTGCTAAATCCATATTTGTATAGATCTATCGGCCCTCCAGGGTTAATGTGTCCCACATGTCGCATTTACTCCCCAGGACATTTGCTTGTACCTATTTAAGCTGGATCGAGCTGGGATCGCCAAGTCAGTTATGCAAACCGGGCTGCACGAGGATTCGAACCCGCGACCTCCAGATTGGCAGGCGAGAGTCTAGCTGCTACACGTGGCGAGGGTCTGGCCACTGCAGGTGGTGCGGGTCTAGCCAATACATGTGGCAAGAGAATAGCCACTACACGAGGCAAGAGTCTAGCCACTACATGTGGCGAGAGTCTAGTCACAATACGTGGCGAGAGTCTAGCCACTACACGTGGCAAGAGTCTAGCCACTACACTAACGGGGCTCCCATTTCTAAAATGGCCCGGTCGCCCAGGCGGCTGCCTAGTTTAGTTTCAATCTTAGACAATCAGCTCACAAAACTGGTATTTGTAACACACTGGTATACACATGTATGTATTTGTTGATGTTACGGAGTCCGGGCACTGTGCTGAAAATCTCCTTATGTGATCTTTGGAAGACGTTGGAGGATTTGTGGGGACATTCGTATGCACTAAAGGGAATTTAATAATCGAAAATAATGAAAAGAAAACAGCTAGGAAACATAGTTAAAGGGAAACAACAAAATAATTCATTTAGTAAAAGGGAGACAAATATAATAACTATTTCAACGCAAAAACTTCCAACGAAGTTTTGTCCGGCATATTTACCTATGTAAATTGCTTGGCACTTAAAATGGAATTGATAAATACAGTTTGAATTGGTGTACAGCGACAATGAAAAACCAATTATCACATCCTACAAGAAACAAATGAAAACCGTAAACTGATTAGAGAAATTAGACGTAGACAATTGTTTGGTTACTTTATGAGAAGAAATAAATTGGAGAATTTGATGACAACTGGCAAGATCGAGGGGAAGAAAACAGGGGGAAGGCAGAAAAGTAAATACCTGGATGGCTTGGCATGGTTGAGATAAAAACAATGAGCTGATCCACGACGCTGGTTATCGAGTGAGATGGCAAAACATGAAGGCCCACGCTTATCGGCACGGCACATGATGATGACGGAGGCAATAGTTCTTTCACAGTCTCATATTTTCGACACTAATAAAAGGAGACAAACTCCTTTAACTCATACAATTAAAGAGAGACAAACATAGTAATTCACTAAATGGAAGGGACACAAACATACTATTTCCCTAAATGAAAGTGGGACAAGAAGAATAATTCAAAATAACTCATTTTGCATACCCGATTTACTGACAGTAGCCGAACAATTTTGTGACACAGCAAGCGTTGTTTGAGGCAGCTCATTGACGTCCGGCGGCTTAATTGCTTGCGGAATGTCTATGTTAATTTTTGTGTCAGTAATGACTGGTATCTCAGTCGAATCATTCTGAATCTTTGGTATCTCAGTCGAATCATTCTGAATCTTTGGTATCTCCGTCGAATTATTCTGAATCTTTGGTATCTCAGTCGAATCATTCTTAATCTTTTTCTCCTGTTTTTTCTTCTCTCTTTGTTTTGGCGGTGTCTTCACTTCCGGAGTCTTCTCCGGTACCAGTTTTTCTTCTGAATCTGATTTACTGGATTTGTCCTGAGACAAGTCTTTCTTTTGTGGCCTTCTGTTGTTTTTCTTCTCCACATTTTTCGCGTCGACTGTTGTCATCATCATCGCTATGAAGATGAGGACGCAGCATATCAACACGCAGACTTTCCTCATGGTTACCAGATGAACTATAATAGTCTGAAGAAATAATGAGTGAGAATTATTAACAAAGCATTATATATATATATATATATATATATATATATATATATATATATATATATATATATATATATATATATATATATATATATATATATATATATATAACAAGACGTCGCAGTCAACCCCAGCATTTTATGGCTTTATGTGATTTTTAGCAAAGTTACGTTCAGTAGTTTGCCATTCTTTTCTGAACGATCGGCACTCATACCATTTTATAAAAGTCAACACAAGGAGGTCTGCTGCCAAATCGCCTGCGGCTGTGTTTCTGACGCGGTATGCGAGATTACGAATTGCGTCCGTAAACCATTCGCCACAGAGGTAGCACAAGAAAATAAATATGATATAACAATGTGAATTAGAACACAATAAATATGACATAACAATGTGAATTAGAACACTAAAATATGATATAACAATGTGAATTAGAACACAATAAACATGATATCACAATGTGAATTAGAACACAATAAACATGATATCACAATGTGAATTAGAATACCATAAACATGATATAACAATGTGAATTAGAATACCATAAACATGATATAACAATGTAAATTCGAGCAAAATCAAAAAATGTTATTGACAACCTCGAGAGACAAAGAACATTTAACAGATAAAGTCCATGTTTTATCAACGGGACGTCGAGAGGGTCGACTGAATTGCATCGTGTTTTATCCCATATGGCTCGGTCTATTTCAGCAGGGTGGCCTGCCGAAAACGTCGCACAAAGCGAGAACTCTGTAGCTCCAGCGACGACCCCAGGAGTCTCAGAGAAAACCGAAAGACGTAGCCCGGAATCGAACCCACAACCTTCGGAGCACGAGGAAGACGGCTTGATTACTTCGCCACGGTGACCCCCAATTAGAAATATTCGAGGGGGTTTCAAATGAAAACCTAAATGTGTGAGTGTGAGTGTGTGTGTGTGTGAGTGTGTGTGTGTGTGTGTGTGTGTGTGTATGTGTGTGTGTGTGTGTGTGTGTGTGTGTGTGTAAATATATTGTGCAAATGTAAAGAAGAAATGTACCATTTTCACAAAATTTCACCATCTCACTCGATCACCAGAGTCGTGGATCAGCTCCATGTTTCTGTCTTGACCATGCCACGTGGCCAAGCCATCCAGGTATATACTTCTCTGTCTTCCCCTTGTTCACTTCCCCTCGATCTTACCAGTTGTCATCAAGTTCTCCAATTCATTTCTTCTCATAACATGTTCAAATAATTTTGACTGTTTACGTCTAATGTTTCTAATCAGTTTACGATCTTCATTTGTTTCTTGAAGGACTTGTTCATTGATTTTTCAGTCTGTCCATGGTATTCTTTGTATTTTCCACAGAAACCGCATTTCCACAGCAATCAGATGTTATTCATCTTGTCTGCTCATTGTCCACGCTTCACATCCATACAAAAGTACAGGGGAAAAAAGGGGGTGTGGGTTAGTGGTCTCGAGGTATGGTGTCTCCTCGAGTGCTGGAGAACCCGGATGTTTTCACGTGGACTTCTAGTAATACAATTTCCCTGGTCTTTGGGTAGTGAGATCGGACGCGTGTGTATTGTTGCGCACGTAAAAAATCCCTTGGCAGTTGGAAATCGAAAAAGAGTAGCCTAACGGCGCTGCCAGGGCCAAATTTCGAGTTAAAAATCTACCCAAAGTATGTCAGGATCCTCGCCGGCGCTACGGAATTCGTGCACTGAGCTGAGATTCTCCGGACTCAGGCTTGAGTTAGGAGTAGAACGGAGCACTTATGGTTACACCCGTGTGCCGTGATGTTGATCCATGGACTAAGCTAAACTAAGTACAGATGTAACCGAAGTAAAGGTCCTGTGATCAAGCCTTGATCAGTGTTGAATATACGGTGTTAGCGACATATTTTATAAGCCAGTCGGTGCTTGATTAGTATTGTGGTGGATACCATACCGGCTGCTTTTATTTCCCACGACATTGTCTGGTACATGTTTGTGGCTGGGTAGACCTCGGAGTTCAGATCAAGTTTAAACGCAGCCGCATGCACGGAGACTGGTGGACACCACCTGTGGGCCGGAGGGAGTGCGTTCTAGTCACTGCGGCTCACGTGTCTGTGGGGGATGTGTTATACATTAGGAGAGAGAGAGGGGGGGGGGGTATAGTGAGAGGAGAGGGAGAGAGAGAAACAGTGAGCAGAGAGAGGAAGAGAGAGAGAGAGAGAGAGAGAGAGAGAGGGAGAGAGAGAGAGAGAGAGAGAAACAGTTAGTGAGTGGAGAGGGAGAGACAAAAACTGTGAGCAGAGAGAGATAGAGACATAGTGAGGAGAGAGGGGAAGAGAGAAACAGTGAGGAGAGAGAGATAATGGGAGGGGGTAAGAGGGAGATAAAGAGAAACACTGAGGAGAGAGAGAGATAATGGGGGTGGGGGTGAAAGGGAAATAAAGATAAACAGTGAGGAGAGAGAGGGAGGCGGATAGTGAGGAGACAGGGAAAGAGAGAAACTGTTAGCAGTGAGAGAGATAGTGAGGGGAGAAGGAGAGAGAGAGAGCGAGAGAGAGAGAGAGAGGGACAGTGAGAAGAGAGAGAGGAACTGGTATTGATGGGAGAGGGAGAGAGAAACAATGACAAACTGGATATAGTGAGGGAGAGGGGAAGAGAGGAATTGAGCACAGAGAGAGATAAAGAGAGAATCAGTGAAGAGAGAGAGAGACCATTGAGGAGAGAGAGAAACAGTGACGAGAGAGAGGATCGGATATTGATGAGAGAGGCAGAGGGAGAGAGAGAGAGAGAGAGAGAGAGAGAGAGAGAGAGAAAGTGAGAAGAGAGAATTATAATGAAGGGAGAAAGGAAGAGAGAAATTGAGCAGAGGGAGGGAGAGAGAAACAATGAGGAGAGAGAGACCAATGAGGAGAGAGAGAAACAGTGAAGAGAGAAAGAAACAGTGAGCGAGAGAGAGAGAAATAGTGGGGGTGGGGGAATAGTCAGATAGTCAGGAGAGAGGGGGATAGGGAAAGGGAGAAATGAGCAGAGAAAAAGGGAAGAGAAACAGATAGTGAGGGGAGAGGGTGAGAGAGAAACAGTGAAGAGCTAGAAATATAGTAAAAGATATTGTGGAGAGAGAGAGAGAGAGAGAGAGAGAGAGAGAGAGAGAGAGAGAGAGAGAGAGAGAGAGAGAGGAAAGAGATAAACAGGTCGTAAGGAAAGGGAGAGAAACAGATATGAACGAGACATTGAGAGGGAGCGAGAGAAACATAGTGAGGGTAGCAAGAGAGAGAAACATATAGTGATGATAGAGAGAGAGAGAAACATATAGTGAGGCGAGAGAGAGAGAGAGAGAGAGAGAGAGAGAGAGAGATAGAGAGAGATTGTGAGGAGAGAGACAGGGGAGTGGGGGGGGGAGAGAGATAGAGAAAAAGAGAGAGTGAAAGAGCGAGCGAGAGAGGGAGCGAG
>OY992882.1:11326178-11443678 GCA_963921405.1 Cepaea hortensis
AAAATCACTGACCAATTCCTACAAGAAACAAACGAAAATCGTAAATTGATTAGAGAAATTAGACTTAGACAGTCACACTTTTTGGACACGTTTTGAGAATAAATAATTTGGAGAACTTGGTAACAACTGGCAAGAGCTAGGGGACGAGAACAAGGGGAAGGCAGAGACGCAAATACCTGGATGGCTTGGCCACATAGAATGGTCAGGACAAGAACACTGAGCTGATCCACGACTCTGGTGATCGTGTGAGATGATGAAACATGACCTTGCACGCTTATCGGCCTGGCATATGATGATGATGATGATGATGATGATGATGATGATGATGATGATGATGATGATGATGACCGTCGTACCTTTAATCCACACCTATCCATGAGCATCCGTTGGATCTTTTCCCCATGACATGCTGGTGTGGTGGGAAACGAGCAGACGGATAGATGGGTCGGTCCGCACTACTGGGTGGGGTATTGGTGCACCTAAAGGTAGATGTGGTCAGAACCCTTTGGGATCGGCATTATAGTGTGGAAGAACAGATAAACAATCATGGCTGGGGGAGAATGGTGCGCCAAGGAGTATATGGAGGATCTGGCAAACACTCAATTCCCCAAGACCTCCACACGGAGACATAATCAGACAGCAACTGGTACCATTAGTACTGGTACTCTTCGTTGGCAGTTGAAGATGAGAACATAACACGTATGGGAATGCTCCGAGTCCTATGATGTGGGTTCTTAACTCAGCTCAACTTAATGCTATCCCTAAGGATGACCACCAAAAAAAAAAAAATATATAGAAAGAAACACACGACCTCTGACATGTGACCAGTTTTGAATACGCCTTTCCATATCACGGAGTATTTCCTCGTGCATATTTCCAATTATCGTTTCTTGTAAAATGAAGCTATCGTGAACTAGGTCACTGTCGTGCAATATCTTTTGTAGAGCCTGCCACGTCGACTTGGTGTCGTTGTCGACACATCCACACCACCAGCTGCAGATAACACTACGGTATCATATATAGTGGGCGAGGTGCTTCAGGACTATATATGTGCATCTTCCTACGCAGCTCTGTAGCTCTCTGTAGAACATGCACTCATAACCAATTTACATAAGTTCTATCGGGTTTTTGTAAAGTCTGACTATACTTTGTATGTACAACAAATATGAAAAATGAAGTACATGTCGTCATAAAAAATGTGCTCCACAGTCCATCGTGGTGCAATTGCGGTGACTGGTTGTCGTCTACTGGAGTAATTCTTTGCACCCCAAACAGAATGGTGTTATCAACGGAAGAAAACACTATGTGTGTGTGTATGTGTGTGTGTGCGCGTGTGCGCGTGCGTGCGTGTGTGTGTGTGTGTGTGTGTGTGTGTGTGTGTGGGTTGAACAAGTGTTTCGAAATGGCGGTCGATACACACCGGTGGTTGTTCAAATATTCCTTGTAAGATTTCCTGATAAACAACCACCTCATGTCATTACGGTTAGAAATTTTTTCAATAAGTTTCGTAACACAGGAAATGTGGATAATGCTCCGCGATCTGGTAGGCCAGCTGTTTATGAAGAAAGATGTCTAGCTCTCTAAGACAGAATCCTGAAAAGTCCTTAAGGAAAATGTCGAAACAAGTGAACGTATCAGTGAGCACAGTGCACATAATTTTTAAACAACGATTAAACTTTCATCCATACAGGATTTCTATTGTTTCTGAACTAAAAGTGTGCGATAATCAATCCAGAGTCAACTACTGCACGTGATTTCAATCATTTTTAGCTAAAGAAGACGAGTCAATTCTCAATGTAACATTCTTCGCTGATGAGGCATCTATCTTTCATCTATCTGGATACGTTAATGGCCAGAGTAATCGTATTTGTAACACTTTTAACCCCAATGCATTTCATGAAGCGCCTCTACACGATGAGAAAATTGGGGTTTGGTATGCCGTCAATAGACAACGTTTTATTGCACCAATTTTCTTCAATGACACTGTATATGCCGATCGGTACTGTACTGACATTCTGGAACCTTCTTTCAGAACAGCCGAATGAACGTGAAATAGAAGAAGAAGTGTTTGCAAATCGCATAATATCACGTGGAATCTGGCCTGCTCAATCTCCAAATCTAACTCCATTAGATTTTTATTTATGGGGTTTCTTGAAAGGAAATGTTTACACAAATGAAGTACACACAATTGAAGACCTGAAAGAAGCAATCAGAAATACCATTTAAGAAATAACAGACACATTGCAGAAGATATTTGACAATATGTAAAGACGTGTAAAATCGTGTCTAAAGCAGGTGGTGGATATTTCCAACACCTGTTATAATGAATACTTCGTTGGTACATTCCAGCTCCCCCAAAACAGCGTTATACCATAGCAGTAACTATTGTAACTAATTTAATGAATTTCTTAGCACGTGCTTCATTCTGAAAATCGACATTAAGGAGTGGACTGTAAGTATCCTGTATCACACACCGTAAGAACACAGAATAGAGGATTCTAAAGATATATTCATCATTCTGTACCATGGCGATAAGCGTGTCGCTATCTTACACGATCACCAGAGTCATGGATCAGCTCAGTGTTCTTGTCTCGACCATGCCATGTGGCCAGACCATCCAGATATTTACTTCTCTTCCGTCCTCTTGTTCTTTTACCCTCAATCGTGCCGGTTGTCGCCAAGTTCTCTAGTTTATTTCTTTTCATAACGTGCCCATAAAATTGTTACTGTCTACGTCTAATTTCCTAATAATTTTATGATATTCATTTGTTTCTTGCAGGACTTGCTAGTTTGTTTTTCTGTCTTTGCATTTTCTTCAGAAACCACATTTCCCTAGCAATTAGATGTTTTTCAGTTAGTCTGCTTATTGTCCAAGTTTCACATCCTTACAAAAGTACAAGTTCTATGTATCACTTCGACATTCTCTTTCTCGGTGCAATTGCCATTAAAAAAAAAAAATTGGTCAGTATGTTTCCCACCTTGGAAAAGGCTACCTGTGCCATAACGATTCTTGTTCTAATCTCTTCAGGCACCTCCCATCAGATGGTATGACTCACTTGTTTAAGAATATTCCTATTTACCTGTATAGTACATGCTTGGTAGAAACAGCGGGGAAAGAAGACCCTGTTGAACTTGACTGTAGTCCGATTTTGTGAAGACACATGAAGGGTGTAGCATGGGCAGGAGCGCAAACGCAATTGAAAGACCAGTACTTTTATCGTTTCTTTACTTATTCAATTCTACAAATTGATGGGAAAGACATTAGACTTATAAAAACATATATTGGAAACAACAAGCTGCCATAAGGATTGATAATGAAGTGGGACACTATCAACCTATTAAGAGAGGTGTTAGGCAGGGATGTGTAATGTCTCCAGATCTTTTTTTTTCCTATACAGCGAAAATATTTTCAGAAATGTAGAAGATATAAATGGAATCAGCATTGGAGGACGAAACATCAATAACATTAGATATGCAGATGATACAGTATTAATTGCAGACAATGTACAGGATCTGAAACAATTAATAGATGCGGTTGTTGTACACAGTGAGCAACTGGGGTAGGAATTAAATTGTAAAAACACACAGGTTATGGTAGTCACTAGGAAGAACGAAATACCACAATGTAATATACAAGTAAATGGGAATATTCTTCAACAAGTGAATCGGTACAATTATCTCGGAACAGTCATAACATCTGATGAGAGATGCCTTGAAGAGATTAAAACAAGAATAGCCATGGCGAAAGTAGCCTTTAGCAAGATGAAAAACGTTCTGACCAATAAAAAGATGTCAATTGAAACGAGAAAAAGAGTGTTGAGGTGATACATAGAGCCTGTTCTTTTGTATGGATGTGAAACTTGGACAATGTGCAGTCAAGCTGAAAAACATCTGATGGCTGCAGAAATGTGGTTTCTGAGGAAAATGCAAAGAATACCATGGACAGACAGAAAAACCAATGACCAAGTACTACAGGAGACAAATGAACATCGTAAACTGATTAGAGAAATTAGACGTAGACAGTCAACATTTTTTGGACATGTTATGAGAAGAAATGGATTGGAGAACTTAGTGACAACTGGTAAGATCGAGGGGAACAGACCAAGAGGATGACCTAGAGGAAAATACCTGGATGGCTTGGCCACATGGCATGGACGAGACAGGAACACTGAGCTGATCCACGGCGAGTCATGACCGCCACGCACATGATTGATTGATTATTTACTCAGTCCTCAGTCATTGGAGATTTGTTCGCAATAAACGAGCAATATCTCCGGCGGGCCTATTCCCGTTGGTCGCTGGATCCATACGAGTCAGGCGGGGAGTCTGACGGTAGTACACGCTTACAAGTCCAGACACTTGCGATTGACAGGTGTACGTGCCCAGTGGTCCGGGCGCGTGTACGATCCTTACCTGCGGGATTTGGTTGAACGCCTCTAAGTCAAGTCCCAAAGGTTTAGGGTCTGGTCACCGCCCGCCTCCTGCTCGTGGGGGAGATTTCTTGGAGGTTTGACGCTAAGCCACCAGTGTCTGCAGCCTACCTTGTTCCATACGTACTGGTTAACCTTTCCTCTGGATCAAACAAGGCAACGCCGAGAGAGGGAACATGTCGTTTGGGCACCACATGTTCTCCGAAGCCCTGCCCAGGCATTGTGAGTTGGAATTTTGGCCAAATTCCAATCCACACACTTTGGTCTGTCAAGACTGCATGGAGTAAGTCACATACATTGTAATATTTCTTCCTTCTTGTTGATGAACACACTCTCTGTCATCAGACAATTTAATTCTACACTTTACAGAGCCAAAGTACACTAGCTAATGATGATATTTTAGATGGTCACGAAGAGAGAGAGAGAGAGAGAGAGAGAGAGAGAGAGAGAGAGAGAGAGAGAGAAAGAGAGAGAGAGAGAGAGAGAGAGAGAGAGAGAGAGAGAGAGAGAGAGAGAGAGAGACGAGAAGCAAAGAGAAGAAGAATTTAAAACAAATCCACATTCATAAGTCAAGCAATAAATCTTGTAATCTATTGTTTGTGTCTTCGTTATCTAAATTCACTATGGGAAAACATTGTTTTGAAATGCATATTTATTTGTACACACATAAAGGATCCTGAACCCCCTGACCCAGGAAAAGGTGATGAACTTTTGACCTAGATATATAATCAATGTACAAAGCTACCAATTAAAAACATTGCGTATTTTACAATCGTTAAAGATCTAGTCTTGGGAATAAATACATTAACTTTAAATACACATTAATTGTTTGGTTAAGTTAATTTTAGAACATAGAACCTGTATTATTAAAGAAAATAATCGAAATACAATATTTTGAAATTAGTAATATTTTACTGTGCGAAACCATTCTTCTTACAACTTTGCTTGATCTACAAAAGTTAGTCTGTGTACAGATTTGGCAGCATTATCTATCGCAGTGCGGAGCTTCAGAAATAAATGGCAAACTGCTGAACGCAAAATGCCTTGAAAATTAACGTGGAGTTGATCGCAACGTCCTGAACAGGATATGCAACCTTGTGTGTATCGAGAACGTGTGATCCGGATAGTGTTCTGGCTATACGCGCGCCTGCCCACCCGGCGGACGTAAGTTCAAATCCGCGATTTTTAAAAATTGAAAACACTAACAATGGCGATATCAAAGAAAATGGTGACACCAAAATGTGAAATAGAAATAGAAGGGAAAATTCTTAACCAGGTGGATCATTTTAAATACCTAAGGGCTTTTATAACATCAGATGGAAGATGTACAACAGAGCAGAATAGGGCAAGCAAAAGCCGTGTTTCAGAATATGAAGAGTATCTTGTGCAATAAGTCACTGTCACTGTCAATGAATGTAAGAAAGAGAGTGCTGAAATGCTATGTAGAACCAGTTTTGCTGTATGGCAGTGAATCGTGGAATGTATATGAACAAATTAAGAAGAAATTAGAAGCAACAGAGATTTGGTTCCTGAGACGAATTTTGCGAATTCCTTGGACTGCCAGAGTAACTAACAACGACTGCCTGAGACAGGCTAATGGAACTAGAACATTACATACAACAATAAGAAAGAGACAAACACCTTTCTTCGGTCATGTGTTGAGAAGAGAGGCATTGGAAAATATCCTGACAACTGGAACGATCAAGGGGAAGAGAGGCAGAGGCAGACCAAGAGGATTGATGCTGGATGGATTGAGATGATGGCATGGAGGAATACCATCAGCAGAGTTGATCCAGAACACCAAAAGATCGAGATCTGTGGAGAGCCATGAACGCATACGCCAGCTGACAGGGCACTTGATGATGATGATGATGAAAACAATCGACATAGCCTCAAATGGGAACCAGGAAATGTCTTGGGAAGTAAAGGCGGTCGTGATATTGGCCACATGGCCCAACGACTACAATTGATCTATAAAAATATGGATGTACCACCATATACCCAATGCTGGCCGAGGCCTGTTAAATATGAATACATTTTGGTGGAACTGCTGCGGTAAAGCTGTGGAGATATAAACAGTATAAAATAACACAAAGTAATGCAGCTTTACAGAGCAAAATTACTAAATATACAGGACGTTTCGACGACTAGCCTTCATCAGCAAACACGTACATACACAAAACACAACATATAATCACGAGAAGACCCTCGAGAGACTGAGTGGCACCTTGCCGTCTTGACAGACGAAAGTATTGGATTGGAATTTGGCCAGAATTCCATCGCACAATGCCTGGGCGTGGATTCAGATAACATGTGTTGCCATGCAACATGTTCCCTCTCTAGGCCTTGCCTTGTTTACTCCAGAGGAAAGGATAACCAGTACGTCTGGAACAAGGTAGGCTGCAGACGCTGCCGGCTCAGCATCAAACCTCCAAGAGCAGGAGGTGAGTCTTACCTCAAAGAGCAGGGGGTGAGTGGCAGCCAGACCCTCACATCCATGGGATTTGACTTAGAGGCGTTCAGCCATATCCCACAGCTGTGGACCTCAGTTTTGTGTCCGGACCTGTTTGAGAGCTTACACCTGTCTATCGTAAGTGTCTGGACCAATGTAAGCTTGTACTACCGTCAGACTCCCCGCCTGACTCTGTTCGGATCCCGCGACCAGCGATAATCGGCCAGCCGGAGATGGTACTCGTCTGTTGTGAACAAATCTCCGCTTGACTGAATAAGTAAAGAAACGATAAAAGTAGTGTTATTTCAATGGCGCTTGCGCTCCCACCTATGCTACACCCTTCATGTGTCTTCACAAAGTCGGACTAGAGTCAAGTTCAACAGGGTCTTCTTTCCCCGCTGATTCTAATAAGCCCGTTCCCTTGGCTGTGGTTTCGCTAGACAGTAGATAGGGACAGTGGGAATCTCATGACGAGGCATTTGGCTACCTTAAACATAATAACGAGATGAGCAAAACAAAAAGATGGAAACAAACTAGTACAATGAAGAGAAAATACAAATGGAAAAAAAAAATAATTATTTGCTACTCATCTCAGAATCCCAGGCTGTGATACTGACATGAATAGGACCTTGCTACTCTTATATAGACAGGTGTGTGAAAAGGTCCTTGACTGTTTCACTTAATGAAAATGTAGAAGCCGCGGCAACGAGTTAGTAGTTAGTTAGTTAGTTAGTTAGTCGCGGTTCCAACTTCACTGTAAAGGGTGGCCCCATCATGCTCCGTTCATGTGCCAGTGAATATCACACAAAATGCTCATCACTGCCCCATGTGAAAAGTGAAACAGACATAAGTCTCGACAAACCAACAGCCTGCACAGGTATACTATGCATAATGCCGCTGCCAGAATGACAACATAAAAGTCCGCCACAAAAAAATACAGTTCATCGCCGATGGAAGCGGCAGTCACTAGAAAAGCCAGCAGCCACACATTACTGCATAAGGCAACCCAGTTAGTTCAGCGACCCGCCGACCGCCATTTTCCTGAACATGCAAAAACTTGTCACGAATTATGAAAAAGTAAATAGAGAATCAGCGTCATAGCATTAGGAACATTTCCACACATACTCCATTCCATTCTTCGGTAGTCAGTGAAGAGTTCCCAATACTAGACAAGAGAAACAAAGGGAGTCAGAGAAAGATCTGCGTGAGAAGCTTCAACAGCTGGGCTACAATTAAGATATAAGCAATATCAGCTTAATGAAAATAGCAGATAATAGAGTGGATTAATACGTCGTGATCGTCCGTGCCTGCTCCAGACTATGCACTTGATAAAAGAAGAGGTGCGATATGAATTTGCTTGAACAACTGTACAAAATCATGTGATAGAGTAAAAATGATCGATCAATAAACTAACCTTCAAGTTACAAATCTTCACGACAAGGTGTGCCAGCTTATTCATCATGCTCCCTGCATAACGGCATGCGCGTCCATGTATTTTCACAGATCTAAATCCCTGTTATTCTGGATAATTTTCATTGGAGATATTCCTCCATGTCACCGTCTCAGTATTATTTCTCTGTTTTCCCCTACCTCCTCTCTCAAATATTACAGTCGTCACCATGTTCTGCAAAGCCTGTCTTTTCTATTCATCATCCTCATCATCATCATCATCATTATCATCATCATCATCATCATGTGCCATGCCGAAAAGCGTGGGCGGTCATGTTTCGCCATATTACACGATCACAAGAGTCGGAGATCAGCTCTGTGTTTTCGTCATGCCATGTGGCCAAGCCAGCAAGGTACTTACTTCTCTGCTTTCCCCTTGTTCTTTTGTCTTCAATCTTGGAAGTTGACATCATTTTCTCATTTTAAAACAAGACAAAACACCCCAAAAAATGTTTTCGCGTTCTTAAATGTGTATATAACGTTCTGCTCGCGTTAGTTTGCGTCAGACACACGTTGTTAGTTACTTTGGCAGCTCTAAGTATTCGCTACATACGCCTCAGAAACATCTCTTGTGCCTTCAACCTCTTCCTAATCTGTTCACTCACGTTCCATGATTCATTGCTTATACACCATGAGAACTGGTGTCGTTAGCAGCTACATGCTGCTGGAGTTACTGAGGAGGGGAACCGAGCAATAACGGACTGAATGGTTCGATGTGTAATGAGGACGTTTTTCGCGCCCGGAGAAGACAGCTCAGGAGCAATTTTGATTGGTGCGAGGAGAGTAATTTACGTTAGCACAAGTTATGTTAATTAGGTGAGCTGATGAAAAGTCTGCAGCGAATTCAAATATTAGTCGCAATTGGTCGAGATTTTTTGCCAAGGAAGGATGTGGTGTCAGTAAAGGAAACTTTGTGTAGATAATTTCTAAGTCCCGAAGACATCGGTAAGTTGGTGATCATAATTAATAGACTTAGATTAGGAGACGAAGCCTTGTTACAAACCTTTGAGAACAAAATTTTAAGACGCATCTTTGGACCCATTAGGGATACACAAAGTGGAGAGTGGAAAAGAAGAAGTAACAAAGACATTTATGATCTGTTTAAGTCCCCGCTAATCACTGGTATCATGAAGGCTAATAGACTACAATGGCTGGGGCATATAGAAAGAATGGAAGATAATAGGGAAACAAAACTCGCTTACACTCAGGAAATAAATTACCGTAGACCCCGAGGTAGACCAAGAAGGCGGTGGAGAGATAATACATGTACAGACCTGCAAGCACTTGGAATCAACGACTGGCAAGAGAAGGTCCACCAGAGAGACGAATGGAGACGGATTGTATTTGCAGCAAAGAACCTCAATGGCTCGGAACGCTGAAGAAGAAGAAGAAGAAGATTAGTAGATAGAATAGAAAGGATCTGAATTATAGCAGAGCTTTCTGTGTGATAATTGAAGTAGGAAAAGATCTAGAGTAATACTCAGAAAATATAGGATTTTCTTTCTTTGACTTAGAGAAATATTGAATGGATATCTTTCTTTTTCAGTTCAAGCACTTTATGAAGGATGATCTTCCCATTCACTATTCATTCAGAGTCTTCATGTGCAGCTTAGGATTAGAAAAAGAACTACCATGATACTTTTCTAAAATATTACTTATATTATTTTATAGATTATACTTTCCTGAACTGTCATTTATAATCTCTTTATATCTATGTTAGCAAGAGAGTGAGTTTCTTTGTAAATGCATTTATGTATAAAGTACTTATGGATGTGTGTTCTCTATAAATATATAAATATGATGTGATGTTACATTATAAATATGATGTGATGTTGTGTAGCCATTTATCCCAGAGCATAAAGACAATTCCAGGATCGTGTGGTGGTATTCTTGCTGATAGTCACCCAGATAATATCGGCGACAGGGCCTTTTTGAACACGAGGATGATTCACTTGCACACGCAGGAGTGAAGGAGACATATTTTGTCAATATAAAAGGTGACGGCCTGCATCAGAGGTTGGTGTGAGAAGCTGAGTCACATCCAAATGGTAGATTGATGGTACCCAACTGGGCAAGGTATGACTAGCTTGCCCTATGTAATAATCTCTTCACCTTCCCTCTTTCTTTCTCTCTCCTCTCTCCCCTTTATGTTCTGTAAGTATGGCTATATGTTTAGCACATGTTTTCAACAGAGAATGATGATATTTTTGGCTGACACTGAGCTAGAATTCTGAATGTTGAATAATGACATCAGGAGGGTCAAAGTCATCGATGAAATATGAGGGAATTTGCCTTGCTACTTCTGGAAGAGGAAAATCCCATTGAACATCATTGACGCCTAAGATTACAAAGCACTCCAGGGACTGTGAAAGTCAGCTAAGTATTTTATGAATTTTCTACCTGATACCCTGGCTAACAACAAAAGTAGTTACTACAACAATGTTAGCGATACCAATAAGTTTACCCACAACTTAATATCATGATCCTATGGACATTGTTTAAGATATGTTGTGTAGATCCTATTAACATTATTTTAAAGGTTGTGTTGACCTTATCGACATTTTTAAGATGTTATGTAGACCTTATAGACATTTTAAAGTTAGGTTGTGTAGACCTTATGGATATTTTCAAGATAGATTGTATTGACTCCCGAAACAGTTTTATTAGATTTCGTGGAGATTTAATGGACTTTGCAGTTTATAATTTATGTGAAATCATAAACAATTTGAGCAATGTTAGTGATAAATAGAGATAATTAGCGGTTTTATTATGTCATTTATTTGTGTGATATTTTGTGTCGTGTATATTATAGGATGCCACACGAACATAATACCCCATCCCCTCCTGTTTTCTCATATACTGTTTATAATTTATAACAAGGAGTGTTCTATTTTTCGTGTTGATTTATGTAAGGTTTTGTGGTGTTAAATGTGATATCGTTACATAATTTAACATCAACTCTAGAGGAGAGGAGAGTGGCGGGGAGACAACATGCGTCAAGTTATCCAGAGTGAGCTTCCTCCTCTCTTGAATGCGGTGACTTTCCTGTACTTCTACCAAAAAATATTTCTTATATCTACTAGAATCTTACTCTATGACCTGTCTCCACCCCTAGGGAGTCTTATGAGCCATTTCAGGTTGTCTGTAGTAGTTGGTCTTATCGAATAGGGATCTCTTTCTCCCTGTTCCAAATCTACTCTACCACAGTAGCAAATAAGCTTTTTCATTTTCATTTTCTCTTCATTGTTCTCATTTGTTTTTCATCTTGTTATTCTTATCATCCCGTTGTTATGCCGTAATGTATTCACGCGGAAGTCTTCTCCGTGATTATGTGTTGTGTTTTGGGTATGTATGTGTTTCTGGTGAAGGCTAGTCGCCGCAACATCCTGTATGTTTCGTAATTCTGTTCCGAAAAGTATAATAGGCGGCAGATGGCAGTAGAATGGCTAATTATGCTAATTATCTTCAATGAAATGCGAATAATCTTACTCTTTGATTTAATGCTTTTGAGATGTAATATTTCATCATCATCATGTGTCTTGAATCTGTTCTGTCAAGGCTTGCTTCTTTGGATATTCTGTATATGAAGATATTAGAGGTAAAAGCATAACCCCGTTCTCACTCCTGTATTAACTGTGAAAATATCTGATATGCATTTTTTGTTCTTATTGCACTTTGGCTTAAGTGATACATGGCTATGATATTTTCTAGCAATTGACCTCGTAGTCTTCAAGGATGGTCCATAATTTGTATCTACTCCTGGGGTGTCAAACTCAATTGCTTAGAGGGCCAAAACTCAAATCACCCGTAAGGTTGCGGGCCGAACAGGATAAACATTCAATAAGCCGAAAATCAAACCTTTTTTTTTAAAAACATTAATATAAATTAAAACAGAAATACGTTTTAATAATAAAAAATCATTGGTATACACATTTTCACTCTTATGTCAATTTGTCAGAGCACAATGTTTGGCATCTTTTCTTGGCTACAAGTTCATTTATTTTGGGAGTAATATTCTGTGTCATTGAGATTCTCATGATAGACTGCAAGTGTTCATCAGTGAGATGACTCCTGTGTTGTGTATTGCTAATCTTCATCACAGAAAACAGCCGCTCGCACAGATATGTGCTACCACAAATGCACACGGTTCGAGCCGCATGTAGACGACGCCGGGGCATCTCTTCAGGAATGAAAAGAGTGAACTGTGCAGGCCCCACAGTGTCTTACTTTGTTTTAGTGTCACATTATACTGAAACTTTATTAACTCCATCTGCAAATTTACAGGTGCAGTTTCCACATCTATGGCAAATGGATTACGAAACAGCTCGAAATTACTTTTATGTGCTTCAGAGTCACTAAAGCACCGTGTTAACTCGGCGCGAAGTAAGTTAAGTTTTTCAGCAAAGTGTGCATTGGGAAACACCATAGCATTGCCTTGGTTTAACATTACTTGGCAACAAGAAAAGTGAGACAGATTGCATTGGTGCATTTGTGTCTCCCATAAGCGCACCTTCACTTGAAATGCCTTCACTGCATCATGCATATCAGTGATAAAGTGATTCCGTCACTGGAGCTGCAGGTTTAAGTTTTCTCGGTGGAGGCAGTAACAGCGGCATTCCGGTGGCTAGAGGAGACTACTGCAACACACGTTGTATTCATTACGGATTCAAAGAGTATGCTTAGTAAGGTGGAGAAAGGAATGTTTCGTGTGAAATGGCTCTCGTAGCTTCAGAGGTCACAGATTGTGAGAAGTGTATGGATATTTTGCTCTGGCCATGCGGGGTTACGGGGGAATGAACAGGCTGACAGGCTAACAGGGAATACACCTCTTGGTGGTAGTTTGCCTATGGACAAGGGGGAGGTGGTCGTGCGCTTGTGGTATCAGGTGGAGAAGGCGGAGGAACAGATTTAGAACCTATAAGTGAAAAGAATGAGATTGCGGGGGGTCAGCAGGAGTTCTGGAAGAATCTCAAAACTGAGAGGGAAGACCAGGAGAACGTTTAATCAGATAGCAGTGGGAACGATTAGTAGTAGGCCCTATTACTCTTCGCTGGCTGTTGAACGAGGGGACGGAGCACGTATGGGAATGTCCTGAGTGCAGTGATGTCGGTTCTTAACTCAACTGAGCTCAACTTAAGTTTTCTATTGGTCATTTTAAAGGCTAGCTTTGAATTTAAAAAAAATATTGTGCATTTACCGACAGACGCTTGATTGATATCAGGTTAGCCGTAGCGGGGAAAAGGTGATGTAATATCCGGGCACTACACTACTTTCATTTCTTATGCGCCAATCCAAAACGAGCAACTGAACGTTGCTAGGTCACTATAACGACGAACATCCACTCGCTGCACAACTTTTATTTTTGCTTATTCTGATCGAAGTTCTCGGGTAGCCTATCATTCGGCAAGGCTGCTAATTATGGAATTTGATTTGCACTTTATATAGGGGCCATTAAACAATATTATTATTTTTGCCTAAAATTCTCCCTCGAGCCGAATATATTTGTACGTTGGTTGAGAACTCCCGGACCTGATATGATTGTATGCCGGGCCTGATGTGGCCCGCGGGCCTAGAGTTTGACACATGTGATCTACTCTATCCAAAGCCTTTTCTTAATCTGCAAACACAATATTCAGATTATTCTGCTGATCACTGTATTCAACACTATACAACATAACAATTGAAGGATATAGTTATCAAATCGGGATATAGTAATTCGTATGCCCTCTAATCTCTACTTTTTTCTTCTCCTTCTACGAACGCCAGTCAATACTCTACTTGTATGTTTGTTTATACGCTGTCCTGTGTCATCAGGGCACCCGCATCAAATGATACATCTGTTACATGCAGATCCCTTATTCGCGATGTCTTTAAAGAGTGAGTTGCCTTTGTTCTATTTTGTTGTTTTAGAATCTCCCCATGACTCATTATAACTGTCAACTAATATTTTATTTACAATTCTTCTTTCACTCCAATAGCACTTTTTTTTTTTTTTTTTTTAAACATTGCCTATATATTGTAGCAACTTAATAACATTTAAAAGTGTTATTTCAATTCACCAGCATCTGAAATCACAATTTGAACGGTATTTGAGAATCGTTTAGTTTGAAAAAATCTGGAAAGAAAGCAGAACAACCATTTTGGAATTTCTGCTGCAGTTTGTCGACGTTTCGTCTCGTCTGGTTGTTCTTCATTTATTAGCGACAAACTGATGGCGGGACTACCTCGTAGAATAATCAAGGTTGTTGAATAATAGCAGAATGTACATTTGTGTTGTGTGTATTTGTATATATCTTGCAGAACAAACGAGTCAAACACTAATCTAATCGAAACTAAATAAAAACCACTGACAGCAGACAGTGCTGTACTCTGGCGAATGTGATTGATTTATGATTACTTTTGTATTGTTCAGTATTAACTATTATTTATTTACATTTGCTTGCAAGAAATAACATTGATATCTACATACATTCCGAGCACTTGGCAGTTTGTAGGTGTTTTGCTGTGTACTTCTCTTTAATTAAAACGCTCTCTCACAAACACTGAGATGGATCAACTATCATTTTTGTTGTAATTGTATGTATATGTAAAACAAAGAAATATAAATAAGTTCAAGTTAATTGAACTCAACTGTTCAAGTAGTAATAAATATTAAATAATAATTGAATGATGCAGGATTTATTATTTATCATGAGGCTAAGAACCATGTTCTTGATTGTCTTTATTCATCATCTTCTTCATCTCCTCATCTCCTATTGGATTGGAGTGTTGATCCTCAACCAACAAACTACAAACAACTTCAAGACCTTTGTAGACTTTAATTAAAGCTGGTTTTCACTTTCTACAGAGATGAATGAGGTAGTCTGACAGTACACCAACCTAATGTTGACACTTCTTTATGACATAAGTGGTTTGCAGTGTTAATATTTTATGTTTCTTGTATGCCCCCTGCAACATATGTACGCTAAGTATTGTAGTATTAGTAAATTTTGTTATTTTAAATATGAGACTTGCCTAGTTGGATAGATCTTGAAAAATGTACTTCCTAGGTTTAGACAGGTAGGTCCTAGACTCGTGTAACCTGCTTTGTGTGGTCCTGTCCTGTGTAGTCCTGCCGTGTGTAGTCCTGCCCTGTGTAGTCCTGCCCTGTGTAGTCCTGCCCTGTGTAGTCCTGCCCTGTGTAGTCCTGCCCTGTGTAGTCCTGCCCTGTGTAGTCCTGCCCTGTGTAGTCCTGTCCTGTGTAGTCCTGTCCTGTGTGGTTCTGCCCTGTGTGGTTCTGCCCTGTGTAGTCCTGTCCTGCCCTGTGTGGTTCTGCCCTGTGTAGTCCTGCCCTGTGTAGTCCTGCCCTGTGTAGTCCTGCCCTGTGTAGTCCTGCCCTGTGTAGTCCTGCCCTGTGTAGTCCTGCTGTATGTAGTTCTTTCCTGTGTAGTTTTACCTTTGTAACCCCACCCTTTGTAGCCCTGATTATGTGGTCTAGTACAAGCATCATCATCTAAAGCTATTGTCATGCTTCCTCAGTATGTCGCCCATCAGGTGCTTCCATCAGCTGGATGCTATTAGACATTCTTTGTGTGTGGCTAACCCTTTCAGTGCTTCACAGGTATTAATAAAATCATCATATCCTCAAGCAGCAATTACTTTAGAGCAGTAAATGTTTGGGTACTGAGTAGGGGTGTACCGGATTTCGGCTCCGGCAAATCCGGAATCCGGCCATTTTTACGGCTCCGGCTCCGGTCCAGTTTTGCCGGATTTGTGTTGCCTAGTCACGTGAATTTTCTGTACATGTTTCATGAGGCCACGTCGAATTTTAGGCAATAGCACAGTAGCACTTCCGGTTTACTATTTCTCGCTGATGTAAATAAGAATTTTAAGAAAAAAACACTCATTTTGAATTTTAATGGTGCATTACTTCATGAGTTTGTGGGACTTGAATATTTATTTTCGTAAATTTCTTTGGTCTTGCCCATAAAATAAAATGGCATCAAAATCTAAGTCATACAGCTTCAAGGTTAAAGACGATGATTCAGCGAAGGTAATATGTAAGTTGTGTGACAAACAGTTATCGCATGGACGATCAGATCGCCCCAAAGACTTCTCAACATCATCAATGCAGACCCATTTGCGATCGATGCACAAGAAAAGCTATGACGAAATGATGGAAAAGAAAGCATCACAGGAGGCCAGTGTATTGGCGACCACATCTATGATGAATCTGAGACCGTGTTTGCACAAAGCAAGCAGCAGTACCCAGCAGTCAATTGTGCAGGCATGGGACCGGGCCAAAATTTGGGACATCAACAGTCCCAATGCTAAACGCATTCATGCTGCCGTAGCCCGAATGATAGCCATAGATATGGAGCCTTTTCAAGTAGTGGAACGACCAGGTTTCAGAGAGTTGATGCATACAATGGAAAAAAGGTATGAATTGCCTTCAAGAAAGTACTTTGCTGAACATATCATTCCTGACATGTGTAAACGTCTGAAGGTAACAATTGCAGCAATGATATCTGACACTGATTACATATCATTCACAACAGATACGTGGACAGCTGAACACACCACTCAGTCATTTATAGGCCTCACTGGCCATTGGTTAACAGACTCCTTCGTTCTCCGCAGTGTAGTCTTCCATTGTACTGCATGTGATGAACATCACACGGCCACAAACTTGCTTGCACATTTTGAAATGATGCTGGATGAGTGGTCAATTGCACGTGAGAAGTGCCATGTTGTTGTGAGAGACAATGCATTCAACAATGCCAAATGCTTTCGTGATGGCAGCTATTCAAGTGTTGGATGTTTTGCACACACACTGCAGTTGTGTGTGCGTGATGGTCTTTTGAGTCAAAAGTATGTTGCTGGCATCATCAGTACTGGAAGAAAATTGGTAGGACATTTCAAACACTCTTCTTCAGCAACCAGTCGTTTGCATGAACTTCAAAATGAATTAAACCTACCACAACATCAGCTTATCCAGGACGTGACAACACGATGGAACTCAACGTTCTATATGCTACGACGTCTGTTAGAACAACGGCGCAGCATCAGCCTGTACTGTGTTGAAAATTTTGAAATTGATTCGGTAACTGGGCTAACGGCACAACAGTGGGCAGTCAAGGAGAATGTGGTAGCTACTTTGGCACCATTTGAAGAAATCACACGTGAAATAAGTGCAGCTCAGGCATCAATATCAGTTGTGATCCCATTAGTGAAAACACTCATGGCTTTCCTCCAGAAAGAAGGTAGTGATGCTGGGATCAAAACTATGAAAGCAGCCCTGCTTGAAGCTGTTAGCAGCAGATTTGCGGACATTGAATCCAACAGTATTTACACCTGTGCCACACTACTGGATCCTCGATTCAAGCTGTGCTTCTTCTCCGAACGTGGTAGAAGTGATGCACGAGCCCATCTGCTGTTAGCAGCTAACTCCATTATTGATTCAGCAAACACAGTCAGTCCACAGGATCCATCAGCTACTATTAGTAGTAGTAGTACTAGTGTTTTGACATCTGTGAGCACTGCCACACAGTACGAGTCCAGCCTATGGAGCTGTTTTGACACAATTGTCGAGGAAAATCCCACCGCAGATCGTTCTGCAAGTGCCGAAGGCAACAGCATTAACACTGAGGTGACACAGTACCTGTCAGAGCCACTTCAAACTCGACAGTCAGATCCAGTTTCATGGTGGCATGCCAATAAGCAAAGATTTTCAAGCATGGCTAGACTGGCGCAGGTATTTCTTGCACCACCACCTACAAGTGTGCCATCGGAAAGGCTGTTCAGTACTGCAGGAGACATTATCACTGACCACCGTAGTAGCCTTTTACCAGAAAATGCGGAGACATTGATTTTCCTGAAATACAACTCGTCTCTTCTTGACTCTGAGAGTTCAACTTCACAGCCATAATGAAGACTGACTGAAATAGTGAAATTACTAAATGAATGTATTTCAATAAATTCAATCTGTTCAGTGTACTGTTGTTGTGAGTTGTAACTGATCTGATAATTTGCCAACTGAAAACAATGTGAAAACTAAAAACTGAAACTGAAAACTAACAATTAAAATTACTAAATTAGCATTATGTGCTTATGTATTATGTTTCATCTTGAACTTATGGAACTTAATATTACTTAATTACTTATTCTACTGTGAATGTAATTATTTTACATTTAAATAATTTAATATGAGTATATGTCATCATTGTCATGTCTATAGTAATGAACTGCAGTAATGAACAGTCGAGTGACTCCACTCACCTAAGTCAAGTGATGTAGTATGTTATTTTATTTTTATTTTTTTTATTTGTAAATCCGGCTACGGCTCCGGCTCCGGCCGGATCTCACTTCATAAATCCGGCTCCGGCCGGATTTCAAAAATTTGAATCCGGTACAGCCCTAGTACTGAGATTTCCTGTTGATGATGCTGAAGATGACGAACCTGCTAGTTTTTTTAGCCAGAAGCCATACATTCAAACCATGCTGATCTTCATTTAATATTACATGTTTGAATTATTTCAGGAAACTCAGCGGCTTATAGCCGAGCCTGTAGCTGGGATAACAGCTATACCAGATGATGAGAACGCTCGTTACTTTCATGTTGTTGTGGCAGGCCCATCCCAGGTAGCTACCCATATGTGTACACATTTGTAATATTTATATTATCAGCAATAACATGGACTACGCTTGAGTTTAAAGCAAACAAATGCAGAAACAACATACACAAAAATCAATTATGGCACTCCATTGCAACAAACCAACTCTTTTGGGGAAGATGCAGTAAAGGCCAATCGGCATTCAGTAGGGGACATGACATGACGTCAGTTTCAGTTGGAGGGGACTTGACATGATGTCAGTTTCAGTTGGTGACATGACATGATGTCAGTTTCAGTTGGTGACATGACATGATGTCAGTTTCAGTTGGTGACATGATGTTTCAGTTGGTGACATGACGTCCGTTTCAGTTGGTGACATGACATGACATAAGTTTCAGTTGATGACATGACATCAGTTTCAGTTGGTGACATGACATGACATCAGTTTCAGTTGGTAACATGACATAACGTCAGTATCACACCAGCCTCCTTTACCTCCCAGGTCTTGTCCTGGTAACTATGAGGGGTCTTCAAATGAAAACCTGAAAAGTGTGATAGAAATTACAATAACCATGCATTGTCTTGTAACCTCTCAGTATTGTTGTTAAGGACGTCAAGAGGGTTTAGTACGTGACATCACGGTGCAGATGAACACAGTGACAGAACAGTTTAAAGAATGGCCGTCCCACTTTTGCATAGACCAAAAAGGAGCAGTGTTCTGTTATCTGTTTTGTGATCAGTGAAGGGGTGAAACCTATAGAAATTCATCGGCGAATGAATGTCCAGTATGATGATGCATGCTTGTTAGTCCAGTAAGTTTATGGTCCAGCAATTATATGAGTTGAGTAGGAAGTTTCAAATCGGCGTGACTTCTGTGACAGACTGTTCACGACCGGGTCAGGCACATCGAGCAGTGACCCCAGAGTTGATTATTCTACTGGAGTCCAAGTACTTTATCGGCTCTAGAGGACTTCCATTGAATACATTTGTGACTACATCGAAAAATGATACATTTGTACTGTACTTTTTCAGAATATGTTCACCAGAAAAAAAAAATATATTTAAGGTTTCCATTTGACGCCCCCTTGTATTTTAGCTATCAAACAAATCACTGTGTGGAAATATCAACAAGCTCAAAATGATGGCTACTTTAAAAAAATGTATTCATCGTGAAGTCTGAAGATGTATGAAGAAGACAGCATTATTCTGATCCTGAGAACAGGACATAATCGACTACACAGCCACCCATCCATCCATCATGTGCCATGCTGGAAAGTGTGGGCGGTCATGACTCGCCATTTCACTCGATCACCAGAGTTGTGGATCAGCTCATTGTTCCTGTCTCGACCATGCCATGTGGCCAAGCCATCCAGGTATTTACTTCTCGTTCTTCCCCTTGATCTGTTCCCTTCGATCTTGCCAGTTGTCACCAAGTTCTCCAGTTCATTTCTTCTCATAACATGGCCAAAAAATTTTGACTGTCTACGTCTAATTTCTCTAATCAATTTACGATTTTCATTTGTTTCCTGTAGTACTTGGTCATTGGTTTTTCTGTCTGTCCATGGTATTCTTTGCATTCTCTTCAGAAACCACATTTCTACAGCCATCAGATGTTTTTCAGCTTGACTGCTCATTGTTCAAGTTTCACATCCATACAAAAGTACAGGCTCTATGTAACACCTCAACACACTTTTTCTCATTTCAATTTACATCTTTTTATTGGTCAGTATGTTTTTCATCTCGTTAAAGGCTACTTTCGCCATGGCAATTCTTGTTCTGATCTTTTCAAGGCATCTCCCATCAGATGTTATGACTGTTCCGAGATAATTGTAGCGATTCACTTGTTGCAGAATATTCCCATTTACTTGTATATTACATTGTGGTATTTCTTTCACAGCCACATGCATAAATAATTTCAGACTTGTAAACCAACCATGTGCACATGTAGGTTGGGTCTCCATGTCTTTCCCATATGACTCATCCCTGTCTGCAATTCTAGATAAGTGCCAGTTTTAGGTCTCAGTTCTATATTTAATTTACATATACCCAGGGATAGAATAATCCACAAGCCCGGTCTTCACAACACCTGGAAAATTCTACCTGGCACCTGAATTTTCTGTTTCTTTCTGAGCCCATAGTTGCACAAACAAAAATTATTCTGGCCCCTAAGAAAAAGAGACTGGCTCCTGAATTAAATTTTTTTTTCTACCTTTGCTTATATCACCTGTGCTGTCTTTCCCGACTCGCACAGTTTTAACATTCCTGTTGCAAATTCTTCATACTTCTTCTAGGAGAATGGCAACCATTTCTTGTTTGGCTGCATTTGTCTTTCTTTTTATTTTCTTATTTTGTTGATGGTTAAGGTTTTCTGCACCACTTCATACTTCTTCTAGGAGAACAGCATCCTTTCCCCTTGGCTGGCTGCGCTTGTCTTTCTTTTTATTATCTCATGGTTGGATCTTGCAGCTAACATTAATGTTGCAGCATGGGTTAGCTAACCCCAAGCCAAACTATTTATGGGTTGCTTCCTGTGACATGTATGAGAGGCTGTGGTGTTATTCTTATTTGCTTCTCTAAAGGCCATGGTAAGACGGGCAATTACCTGGAAAGGCTAACCTGGTCAACAAATGCCCACAGAAGTTGGATATGTCGGCCTAACGGCACAAGTATCGCAGCTCTGCTGTAAACAGGCACAACACAATCGTGTCCGAAAAAACTCTCCAGATGAACCAGATGGAGAAGAAGACGTGGGCAATTTCTTTGATATACTGTCACTCATTACGTGATAATTGGAATTGAAAGGCAGGAATCGGCTTGAAGCTGAAAGAATGTTTCCTAAAATTTTATTTGTTAAATCAGTTATACGGTATGGTTCGGAAACATGGAGAACAACTAAAAGAATTACAAAGAAACAACAAACTTTCACTAATTTGTGTCTGTGCAGTATCTTCTTCTTCTTCTTCTTCTTCAGCATTCTGAGCCATTGAGGTTCTTTGGTGCAGATACAAGCCATCTCCATTCGTCTCTCTGGTTGACATTCTCTTGCCAGTCTGCAGTATGGTGGAAATAAAATAGTATGACAGAATCACCAGTATAGAGCTCATGTTCAGAACTAGGCAAATAGCAGTAAACCAAGAGGTGGAGAAGAGATGCTGTTGCTGGATAGAACTCACAATGAAAAAAAACCTGAGGATAAGAAAACTTGACACTCTCTTTTCTGGGATCCACAAGGCAAATAAAATAGCAGGAGATTAAAAACACTTGCAGAAAGGATTACAGACAGAGATGAATAAAACTGGACAGACAAGGAGAGAGCTGCAGGAGATAGAAAAATATAGAATGGCTTGGCATGGGTTGATTCAGGGCATATGACACAATGGGGATAAAGGACAAGAAGAAATTAAGGAACATATTTTTGATCCTGATGGTGTCTTTTTACTATAAGGATCAATTGCTAAACAGTACAGTTGTGAGTTAGGATTAACTGTTAAATGGTACAGTTGTGAGTTAGATTAACTGTTAAATGGTACAGTTGTGAGTTAGATTAACTGTTAAATGGTACAGTTGTGAGTTAGATTAACTGTTAAATGGTACAGTTGTGAATGCATAATGCTTCTGTGATATTCACAAATGATATTTTCTCCCCCCATCACTAGTCTCCTTATGAGGGAGGTCTGTTCAAGCTGGAACTGTTTCTGCCGGAGGAGTACCCCATGTCAGCACCGAAAGTGAGGTTTATGACCAAGATATACCACCCCAATATAGACAAGTTGGGTAGAATATGCCTGGATATACTGAAGGGTGAGAGTTGGTTAGTTTGATGGATATACTGAAGGGTGAGAGGTGGTTGGTTTGATGGATATACTGAAGGGTGAGAGGTGGTTGGTTTGATGGATATACTGAAGGGTGAGAGGTGGTTGGTTTGATGGATATACTGAAGGGTGAGAGGTGGTTGGTTTGATGGATATACTGAAGGGTGAGAGGTGGTTGGTTTGACGGATATACTGAAGGGTGAGAGGTGGTTGGTTTGACGGATATACTGAAGGGTGAGAGGTGGTTGGTTTCATGGATATACTGAAGGGTGGGAGTTGGTTAGTTTGATGGATATACTGAAGGGTGAGAGTTGGTTAGTGTATATATACTGAAGGGTGAGAGTTGGTTAGTTTGACGGATATACTGAAGGGTGAGAGGTGGTTGGTTTGACGGATATACTGAAGGGTGAGAGGTGGTTGGTTTCATGGATATACTGAAGGGTGGGAGTTGGTTAGTTTGATGGATATACTGACGGGTGAGAGTTGGTTAGTGTGGATATACTGAAGGGTGAGAGTTGGTTAGTTTGATGAATGTACTGAAGGGTGAGAGATGGTTAGTTTGATGGATAAACTGAAGGGTGAGAGTTGGTTAGTTTCATGGATATACTGAAGGGTGAGAAGTGGTTTGATGGATATATTGAAGGGTGAGAGGTGGTTAGTTTGATAGATATACTGAAGGGTGAGAGTTGGTTAGTTTGATGGATATACTGAAGGGTGAAAGTTGCTTGGTTTGATGGATATACTGAAGGGTGAGAGTTGGTTTGATGGATATACTGAAGGGTGAGAGTTGGTTAGTTTGATGGATATACTGAAGGGTGAAAGTTGGTTAGTTTGATGGATATACTGAAGGGTGAGAGTTGGTTTGATGGATATACTGAAGGGTGAGAGTTAGTTTGATGGATATACTGAAGGGTGAGAGTTAGTTTTATGGATATACTGAAGGGTGAGAGTTGGTTAGTTTGATGGATATACTGAAGGGTGAGAGATGGTTAGTTTGATGGATAAACTGAAGGGTGAGAGTTGGTTAGTTTGATGGATATACTGAAGGGTGAGAGTTGGTTAGTTTGATGGATATACTAAAGGGTGAGAGGTGGTTAGTTTGATGGATATACTGAAGGGTGAGAGTTGGTTAGTGGGGATATACTGAAGGGTGAGAGGTGGTTAGTTTGACGGATATACTGAGGGGTGAAAGTTGGTTGGTTTGATGGATATACTGAAGGGTGAGAGTTGGTTTGATGGATATACTGAAGGGTGAGAGTTGGTTTGATGGATATACTGAAGGATGAGAGTTGGTTTGATGGATATACTGAAGGGTGAGGTGGTTGGTTTGATGGATATACTGAAGGGTGAGAGTTGGTTAGTTTGATGGATATACTGAAGGGTGAGAGTTGGTTTGATGGATATCCTGAAGGGTGAGGTGGTTGGTTTGATGGATATACTGAAGGGTGAGAGTTGGTTAGTTTGATGGATATACTGAAGGGTGAGAGTTGATTAGCTTGGATATGCTGAAGGGTGAGAGTTGGTTGGTTTGATAGATATACTGAAAGATGCAGTGTTTCAATAGATACACTGAAAAGGTGCATTTTTTTAGAATAAAAATACTGAAAAATGTACTTTTTTCTAGACAGACTGAAAGGTGCATTTTTAATATGTACAGTGAATGGTGTAATTTGTATTCACATACTGAAAGGTGTATTAATAATATGTATACTAAAAGTTAAATTTTTAGGATATCTACTGGGGAAAAAAGAGAGTTGCGTGTCCTTTAAAGGAGGCCATAATCAGCCCCAGCGTTTTTTGCCTGTATGTGAATTACTGGGCAATATTTACAATCAGTAGCTTGCCATTGCTTTCTGATGTGATGCCCATAACATCAAAATCAACGCAAGGCATTCTGCTTCCAAATTGTCTGCAGCTAATTTTTAAACCCTCGACTCGGTGTGTCAGTGAAATGTGGAATTTGTTCACCGCCCCTAAGCTGCAGTGCTGGCTATATGTACTGACAGGTGAATTATGTATGGATGTACTGACAGGTGAATTATGTGTGGATTTACTGACAGGTGAATTATGTATGGATGTACTGACAGGTGCATAAAAAAAATACATGCACTAAAAGGCGCTTTTTCAAACATTCATTCTGAAAGTGGACAGTTTTTATTGATACACTGTATCTGCTTGTACATCTAGAGACAGTCTGAGCCACACACTCTAGCATAAAATGATTACAATATTATGGACATACCAGAACAAAGAACAAATCATTAATCTGTATCTCAAAACAGGCCAGAAGTATTCACAAGTTGAGATTGGCATATCAGCAATGTACTCATGCAGATTAGCATCCTAAACAGATCATCATATACTCTAAAAATGCCCTGAATAAAGAAGATCAAGGCAAACCTTCTGGCCTAGAGAAACAACAGTGAAAGGTACATTTTTAAGGGCCATTGATTGAACTGAAACAAGACCGTTGAGTTAATTCAACAGATGACAATGCTGATATAGACAGTCTATTTAAAATAAATGAAAGAAGAAGAAGAAACACAAGATTGCAATGAATCTCTGCAACCCAATGTAGATGAGGAAAACTGAATGTTTTCAGATATGTTATTTATGAGATTAAGTGAACTGTTCTTTTCTCACAGATAAATGGAGCCCAGCCTTGCAGATTCGTACAGTTCTTCTCTCCATTCAGGCATTGCTTAGTGCCCCCAACCCTGATGATCCACTAGATAACGGCGTGGCCGAACATTGGAAGTCTAATGAAAAAAGCGCTATTGAACAAGGTAGGTTGTTGTATCCGGTAGTAGAACTCAACATAAGAGTTCATGTATTTTAATTTTGTTGTGGTCATTTGTTATGTTACACATTATATCATCATTGGCCATGCATTGTTTTTATTTTGGCTTTAATGGCTTATGCTGGGATACCATCTGGATCAACAACTTTCCCATCTGGGTGTTTACACAAACTCTGATTAGAAGATCCTCAAAATATTGAACCCATCTGTTCATTTCATTTTTACTATAGTGAGAACTTTCTTATTATTATTATTTCTGATCAGTTCTGTTGGATGATTATCTATTCCTATGGTTTTCCTTATGATGCTGTAAGGATATCTGGGATTTTATTTCGCTGTTACTACTTCTGCCTCTCCTGTTAAGCCGTGTAAATATTGTCTGTTATCTGTCTTGCACTGCTTTTTAACCTCTTGTTTTAAATTTCTGTGTATTTTTCATAAGCTCTGACTTCAGTAGCTCTGGTTTTGCAATTGTTTAAATCTGCTTGTTTCCTACTTTTTATTTTAGGTTTTTGTTTCCTTTTTCCAAGGACTTCTGCCCCATGCTCAAACCTGCTGCAAGCATGTCTTCTGTTCTCAACTCGTCTAACTGTACTCGACTCATCTACTAACTGTACTCGACTCATCTACTAACTGTACTCCACTCATCTACTAACTGTACTCAACTCATCTACTAACTGTACTCAACTCATCTACTAACAGTACTCAACTCATCTACTAACAGTACTCAACTCATCTACTAACAGTACTCCACTCATCTACTAACTGTACTCCACTCATCTACTAACTGTACTCAACTCGTCCACTAACGGTTACAAGACATGGTACTTATTACATGCTGTGGTGGTCAGCATGGTCAAATGGATAAGAGAGCTCACTCTTAAACATCCGATGTGCTGATCCTGAGGTAGCAGGTTCAACCCCTACACTGGTCAGTTGGACTAAAATGTTGATTTCTCGTCCTTGATATGGGGACGCAAATTACAACGCAAATTACAAGTACCTCATGTAGTCTGAGTGGGTTTGCCTAATGGCGAGGAAAGCTAATCCACACAAAAATATAATCAGCCTAATGCACTTGTAGTAGCGGCATGTGTATGAACTATGCTTGATTTCAAAGCTAGCAAGCTACAACAAAATTACATATATTACAAAATCACATAAATTACATCATAAAGTTTGTTTTGTGTTTGTTTTATTTCCTGTATTTCTGAGATATCCTACATTGAACTGATTTCCTTGTTTAGTTTAATTTTATATGTCGGCATACATGACTTGAATCTGCATCTGCACCTAGGTGTAATGATGTACAGTCACGTGATAAATGTAGTGCTGTATAAGAAACAGTAAAGGACACTTTTATGTGTCTTGTGGGGGGCATTAGGCGTATGAAGATAGACGCATCTTTTCATAGACCACTGGAGAGGTGACGAGGATGATGTCACACTGGAGAGCTGACGTGGACAGTGTCACACTGGAGAGCTGATGAGGACAATGTCACACTGGAGAGGTGACGTGGACAATGTCACACTGGAGAGCTGACATGGACAGTGTCACACTGGAGAGCTGATGAGGACAATGTCACACTGGAGAGGTGACGTGGACAATGTCACACTGGAGAGGTGACATGGACAATGTCACACTGGAGAGGTGATGTCACACTGGAGAGCTGATGTGGACAATGTCACACTGGAGAGCTGATGTGGACAATGTCACACTGGAGAGCTGATGTGGACAATGTCACACTGGAGAGGTGATGTCACACTGGAGAGCTGATGTGGACAATGTCACACTGGAGAGCTGATGTGGACAATGTCACACTGGAGAGCTGATGTGGACAATGTCACACTGGAGAGGTGATGTGGACAATGTCACACTGGAGAGGTGATGTGGGCAATATCACACTGGAGAGGTGATGTGGACAATGTCACACTGGAGAGGTGATGTGGACAATATCACATTGGAGAGGTGATGTCACACTGGAGAGGTGATGTGGACAATGTCACACTGGAGAGGTGATGTGGACAATGTCACACCGGATAGCTGATGTGGACAATGTCACACCAGAGAGCTGAAGTGGACAATTTCACACCGGCCACCTTCATTTCCTTAGTACCCATTTGAGGTTGGGTCGAGTCCAGATCGATTTTTCAAATCGGTCTCAATTCGGATTCAACCTCAGACCACTGGGATACATCTAATGCTGTATACTCACATGATAAATGTAATGTTACATATTCACATGGTAATGTTTGCTGTATATGTAACTAGCTGACCCGGCCCGGCTTCGCCCAGACCCTTGTGGGGAGCATCTCATTTAATTCATATAAGTAGTCATATAAGTTCTCGTTCCCGTTACCGACAATCTGTCTGTCTGTCTGTCTGTCTGTCTATCTGTCTGTCTGTCTGACCCGGCCCGGCTTCGCCCAGACCCTGATGGGGAGCATCTCATTTAATTCATATAAGTAGTCATATAAGTTCCCGTTCCCGACTATCTATCTGTCTGTCTGTCTGTCTGTCTATCTATCTGTCTGTCTGTCTGACCCGGCCCGGCTTCGCCCAGACCCTGATGGGGAGCATCTCATTTAATTCATATAAATAGTCATATAAGTTCCCGTTCCCGACTGTCTGTCTGTCTGTCTGTCTGTCTGTCTGTCTGTCTATCTATCTATCTATCTATCTGTCTGTCTGTCTGTCTGACCCGGCCCAGCCCATAGTGGAGAGCATCTCATTTAAATTATATAAGTAGTCATATAAGATCCCGTTCCCGACTATCTGTCTGACTGTCTGTCTGTCTTGGGTAAATGGAGGAGGGAGGAGGAAGAGGGAGGTGGAGGAGGGAGGAGGAGGGCGGAGACAGGAAGAGTAGGGAGGAATAGGAGGGAGGAGGAGGGATTAGGAGGAGGAGGGAGGAGGAGAAGGAGGGAGGAGGAGAACGCAGGAGGAGAAGGGAGCAGGAGGAGGAGAGGGAGGAGGAGGGAGAGGGAGGAGGAGGAGAGAGTAGGAGGAGGGAGGAAGAGGGAGAAGGAGGGGGAGGAGGAGGAGGAAGAGGGAGGAGGAGGAATGTGAAGGGAGGAGGAGATAGAGGGAGGTAGAGGGAGGAAGAGGAGAGGGAGGAGGAGGGAGGAGGAGGAGGGAGGAAGAAGGAGGAGAGGGAGGAGGGAGGAGGAGGGAGAAAGAAAGAGGAGGAGGGAGGAGGAGGAATGTGATGGGAGGAGGAGGTAGAGGGAGGAGGAGGAGGAGGAAGGAAAGGGAGGAGGAAGAGGAGGAGGAGGGAGGAGGAGGAGGTAGAGGGAGGAGGAGGAGGGAGGAGGAGGAGGTAGGAGGAGGAGGAAGAGGGAAGAGGGAGAAGAAGGGAGAAGGAGGAGGGAGGATGATGAGGGAGAAGGAGGCAGGAGCAGGAGGAGGAGGGATGAGGAGGGAGGGGAGGAGGAGGGAGGAGGAGGGGGAGGAGGCGGAGGGAGTAGGAGGAGGAGGGAGGAGGCAGAGGGAGAAGAAGGAAGGAGGAGGAGGAAGGAGGGAGAATGAGGAGGGATGATGATTGCCGTGTGACGATTCTGTGTAGTCACGTCATTTTCTTCCCTTTCCCTAGCGTTTTGGTTCGCGGACCTCAGAGAGAAGTGTATATGTAGAAGACCATTTCCTGGACGTACGTATTTTGGGAGGGGGAGGAGGGAGGAGGAGGAAGAAGAAAAAAAAAACTATGACAGTTGGCTGCTCTGGAATGAAAGGAAGACGTGTAGAAAATTTCATCTCAATCGGATGGGCCGTTCGCGAGCGCATAAAGGGCAGACGGACATACAGACAGACAGACAGACAGACGGAGATCCTTTTTTATATATAAGATGTAATGTTGCACATTCACATAGTCATGTAATGCTGTACGGTCTGCCATTCTGCTTGCAGCACGCCAGTGGACCCAGCTCTATGCCCGGTCGAATAACGTCAACAGCCACTGAAACTGCACTTCGTCTAGTGTCCTAGTTCATGTTACAGATGTTGCTCTCCTTGTCCGCATGAATGACCACCAGGCCTCGCCTGAGCTACTTTGTGGCGGTTGTACCAGCAAACAAACAAACAAAAAATACCATATTTTGATTTGCATAAATAGTTGTGTTGCAGCGTGGAAGTTTGGCGTGGAAGTTTGGCGTGGAAGTGTTATGTGGCAGTTTATTTATGGTTGATGTTTTGCAAGGTGGCTAATTTGTCATCAGATGTATTCATTGTACAGCCGTGTCACACGTTTCTCTTGATGATAATATCACGAAGTTCTCACGATGATACTGTTCATGATATTGATGATAAGTTTTGTGTGATGGTCGTTGTCTAGGTAACGATGTTCATGGTGTGTCAATGGAGATATCTGTCTTGCAATGTAACTCACCCCCGCAGTGCATATTCACCAGGCATTAAACAAGATTCCGTTGGCGCACATAATCCTTTATTACAAAAATAAGACGGACAAACGGAACAGGTTTATACATCCAGGAACATAACGTAATCCATAGAATAGAAATATCCTCCTCACAATTTAACCAGCACACATCAATGCCTTCTCACGGCTGGCTTCTAATCTCAATCCACAAGACAGGTAATCCAGCTACTATCCACGGCTGGGTCTCCCACAATACAACCCACACATTGGGTTGGAGCCACTGCTCAACTATAGAACCCACTCTGGGTTTAGGCCCACACTCAATACAGAACCCACTCTGGGTTCAGGCCTGTCTTCACAACTCGAAGAACAACACAACACGGAGCTCTCTCTTAAACGACCTGACCCGCAGTCGGTCTCTTCTCTCACTGACTTTTCAGTCTCCTCACTTCACACAACACACAACTCTCTCTCGACCCATCCCCCCCTGGGGATTTCCACTCATATCCGCCCCATTATTTCTGAGGGTTGATTGTTTTCCTCGTAGCCAGGTCAGTCAATTTACTGTCTCCCCCTCTCATCTCCATTCTTCCTCCTGCCCGGTCACTCAACTCAATGTCAGTGACCCAGGCTTATGTCATTACCCCCCTCTTAAAAGAAAACTTCGTTTTCAAATATTGGGAGACTAAAACTTACTAAACATGTGACCCAGACATATAGCCTGGGTAGCCCTAAGTATGGCTGCACCTTACTCTAGCTACCACACTACATAATACATCAAATGCACATCTATATTCATCACACATAAATACAACCATCTATCTTGTGTATCAATGCATGAACTAATACATCACATAATAATAATAATACACCATAGAAACGCATTATACTTATGTACCCACAGGTCTCTTACTACTTCACGACCCCACAATACTATTTGTGTACCAACCCTATATCAGGTGGCTCTGTTCTTGCATTAACCCACCTCTGATTCCTGTCGATGCTGTGTCTACCTTTCATGTACCCATGACTCATGGTACCTCTACAATTACAACATCTGTTTGCTATCCCTAGCCCTGGGTCAGTAATGTCGCGAAAACTCCTTTGACCTGACTCAACTTTCCTATCTGTATATTGCACCATTACACTTGAGTCTCTGTTTAGTCTGAACTCTTTATTCAATCTTGGCCCATATATCTGGCACCTTGCTTTATGCTGCATACGCCTTATGCCTATGTGCCCTGCACATGCACTATCCTGAGCTGTTCTAGTATATCGGTCTCTATGTACTAAAGGTACTGCTCCTTGCCCACGTGCAGTTCCACTATCTGACAAGCGGCGAGTGAGAACATTGTTCTTCCTCTCGAAGCACCATCTACCTTTCTTTGACTGCCTATTTTCTACTCTCCTACACCCTTGGGAACATTTGTTCAGAGTAGTATCTTGTCTCTGGGATTCACTAGCACTATATTTGGGATCCATTCTCATCTGCTCAGCTGTACTATCCTTGTCCTGAGTTCCTGTGTCTACTTCAAGTGCCTCTTCTACCTCAGCTATACTCTCTAATTTAGGTTCTCTTGTGGTAACTACCTCATTACTGTTTACACTATATTTTTGGTCCCAATAAGCTACTTCCTCTTCTGTACAATCTTTAACTCCTATAACATTTCCTATGATCAAATCAGCCACTGGTGAGTCCAAAACACACGCTGTCACTCTTCCAGTGATATATGGTGTTTTTACTGTTATTATGGCTACTGGGTAGAACTCAACTGTGCCGTTGAATGTTATGCATCTAATCTTTTTCCCTGTATAATCCGAGGGATCTATTAAACTTCTCCTCACTCCGATAGACGTACATCCGGAATCCCTAATTGTTAATGCTGGTCTATCATTGACGAATCCCTGATGCAGCTTCAAGCTTCCTCCTTCATGTACTGCTGATCCTGCTTTCACTGTATGACCACATATTAGGACTGGCTGACTGTCTTTTTCAAAAAGAGGTTTGCACCCACTACAATCTTCATTGTTCAGCGTCTCAATTACTTGCGCTGCATTTGAGTGCTCTGTTTCTCTCATTCTACATTGATGGCTGAAATGCCCCTTCCTACCACATTTGAAACAAGTGACCTCCTTCTTTGCGTTACTTGTTGGCCCACTGGCTGGCTGCACGTCACACTCCGCTGCCTTGTGTCTCCAGCTCCCACAATTCCAGCATCCGGCATAATTTGGACGTCTCTGGAAGTTCCCTCTTCTATATGGGTACCGTCCTACTCTACCAACATTGTTTCCTCGGAAACCATTATCTTGAAGTTCTTGCTGCTCACCTTTCTGTGCTGAATCCACACTTTTCGCCCTTGGTCTGATGACTGGATTCTGGTCCTGTTTAGTGTACGCTGCACAGACTATTTCCTCACTCATTAGTTTCCCAATAGATACATTAGGATGTGCAGTCATGTAGTTTTGCTCTAACTGAGACATTGTGTCTATGTCCTTTGGCTTACGCTCCTCAAAGAACGCCACTAAGTTAGAATTGCATGCAGATACTACCTTGTCTCTTAACATTAGATCTACTAATTTATTAAAATCCTTCCCTACTTCTGCGAGCTCCATCCATTTGTTAAATGTATTCTTTACAGTGTTAACAAAATCTGTGAAATCTTGATTTGTCTCTGGCACTAACTGTCTAAACTTTGTCCTATATCCATGTTCAGTGAGTTGGAACTTAGTCAGCAAACGTTGACGTAAGATAGTGTAGTTGTTCCTTTCTTCTACAGGTAAATTGAACATGGTGTCTAGTGCCTTGCCCGTAAGCAGCTCCCCTAGTCTAATAGCATACTGTTCTTCGGGGATGCCTAACACTTTCGCACTTGCTTGAAATCTGTCCAAATAAGATTCAAGGTTGTCTCGGTCCGTAAAGTATGGCAGTTTTAATCTCTGTGACGACTGCGAAGGTTTTCCGCTTTCCTCACTTTGACCCTTTGAAGATAGTTCTAGTTTTCTGAGAGCAATTTCAGCTTCCATCTTAATCTTCTCTTTCTCAATTTCCACCGCATTTGTGTGTTTTAACTTTTCAAGTTCCATTTGTGTCTCTCTCTCTTCCTGTAGACGCTTGTTTTCTATTTCAGCTAGTTTTACTTGTGTCTCTTTCTCTTCCTGTAGACGCTTGTTTTCCATTTCAGCTAGTTTTACTTGTGTCTCTTTCTCAGCTAACTTTTCTTCCTGTAGACGCTTTGCCTCGCGTTCATTATGCCTCTCCTCTCTTTCCGTCTGTTGTTGTTCTTTTGCTTCGGCATACTCCTGTAACTCTTTACCTTTCAGGCCTATTCTTTCACCTGCTTCAATATAATCCATTAAAGTAGGCATCTTGTACTTGTGGACACGTTGCTGTGAATCAGCCAACTATAAATGTACAGACTCTGCTGTTAGTCTTTGTGTCACTTGCCTAAGTACACCCGCACTCCCTGTGTACGTAAATCCGTAGTGCTACAATATCACTCTGTACTCACCCAGTCACTCTATAAGTACTAGGTAGTGAGGGGGGAAGTATCACCTATACTCCCTTATATCTATATATCTATGACCAAAAGTTGTATAACATTTCTGGAAATATTGTTAAACATACATATAAATACATATACAAAACGAATGAATGATAACACTAAATGTTGTCTATAAAAACGTTAGACTCACAAGCTGAGTACACGGAGACGATGATCACACAGAAATAAACCACAGTAACAACCACAAGCTTGTGTAGGGACACCCACAGTGCGCGTAACATAAAAATATAAATTGACCAAGACCACTAGACAGCAGAAATGACGAAAGATCACAATAAAAACATATATCCGAACACAACAAATATTATATGTAAATATAACGAAAAGAAAGAGAGAAAGAAAAAGAATATATACTGAAAATATACACAGATCTGACGTCAGACAACTCGGCTCTAGATATTGGTTAAGACTATTTCAATGCCCCTGCACGATACGTCAACTCATTAACGTTTTTCTTACAAAAATATCGTAAGCACCAGAAAGAAAAATAAATTATTGTGCTGTATCCCGACTCTCGAGAAACACCCCAACAAATCCCCTACTCTTGACAAACACTGGACCACATACAAGTAACAGCTTAACAACCGAAAACAATATTTATAAGACAATGAGCAGCAAACAGAATGTCCCCATCGTTGGCCGATAAATATGTGCCCACTAATCCGTCGCCAAAAGTTCTTTTTATTCAATGTCTACGACGCTAGATTTCAAACCGACTTCTTGTTTTGTTGAGTGGTTATTGAATTCACGTGGTGATCAAAAGTTCCAACTGTCGACAAAAGTTGAAGATGATAGTGATATCCGTAACGTTATTGTACTTTCTCTGTACGTGGTAATAATCCAAAGTGTTCTTTCGATTTGTTGTTACTCTCGTTGCGGAGATGGCGCTCCGCTGTATCATTAATGTTATGGATTCACCAAAAGAAAAGACCAAAATAATGGCAATAAATGTTCAACGCTTTCACTCTGTACAGTCAGTTCTTTTTGGCAACTGTATGTAACTATGTTCGCGGAGATGCCACGTCATCAATCGTTGACAAAATGTTTGCTGATTATAAGGTAATGAACACAAAGGGCTTTTAACAAAGCCGAACATAAAGTCTAGTTTCACACAAAAACAGCTTGTTTATCCAGTTCCACTATGGAACATCTCAGTAACTTTCCACTGTCCACGGCCTTGAACTTGCCGGATACCTCAATTTCTCTTTATCACTCTCAGTGAAAAATTCCTCCGTAACACAGTTTTCACACAAACACTTGACAGCCCCACCCGGCTGCGGTAGGGGTACTGTTACTATCCCCTTCAGTCAACTGTCCGTCAAATCAGCGACTGCCAATTTTTCTCTTGTTTTTCAAACATGTACTTCCCCAGTACCTGGACGCTGGTGTACCCACCCGTCCTATTTACTGCGTCGACTAATCTTGACCAGTCAACTTGCAACAACACAGTGCGCTTGCCTCCAGCACACACACCTGTCAATTATCTTTGGTTCCCAATCCTGTATACCGACAGCGACGTCCTACACACACACACGCTGTCCTCGCCACTCTGGATTCAACCCTCGTCTTTAATTTCAGCCCTCCTGCCTGGTATCAAATTTACCTGTCACCGTAATGGACTCTCCCGGTTAGTCTGTATGGCGTGTCTTTATCACCGACTTTTGTGCTGCCGCTGCACCCCCATTCGCTTTAGCGATATGGTTGGGTCCAAATCACCTGTAGTGGACTTCACTTGAACTGTCTGCTAGCTTGTGATTTCCGCCGCGTACCCTCCCCGCGCGCTGACAGTTTTTTCTTCGATGTGGCGTCTTACACACACAACAGAATTGCTGTTACTCTCTTGACGCAGTACTGTATAAATTGATGGAACGAAGTCACAGATAATAACTCCTCTCTTTCAGCGAAGAGCCCACAGATACTCCTTACTAAGTGACGAGCGCCCAGAATGACACAAATGTCTATAATGCAATGGGTTTCTCAATATATCCCCGTCGTTCTTGCCAGGACAGTCCCCAGATGTTCTTGATCGGACGTAGCCTCCAGATGTCACACGTTTCTCTTGATGATAATATCACGAAGTTCTCACGATGATACTGTTCATGATATTGATGATAAGTTTTGTGTGATGGTCGTTGTCTAGGTAACGATGTTCATGGTGTGTCAATGGAGATATCTGTCTTGCAATGTAACTCACCCCCGCAGTGCATATTCACCAGGCATTAAACAAGATTCCGTTGGCGCACATAATCCTTTATTACAAAAATAAGACGGACAAACGGAACAGGTTTATACATCCAGGAACATAACGTAATCCATAGAATAGAAATATCCTCCTCACAATTTAACCAGCACACATCAATGCCTTCTCACGGCTGGCTTCTAATCTCAATCCACAAGACAGGTAATCCAGCTACTATCCACGGCTGGGTCTCCCACAATACAACCCACACATTGGGTTGGAGCCACTGCTCAACTATAGAACCCACTCTGGGTTTAGGCCCACACTCAATACAGAACCCACTCTGGGTTCAGGCCTGTCTTCACAACTCGAAGAACAACACAACACGGAGCTCTCTCTTAAACGACCTGACCCGCAGTCGGTCTCTTCTCTCACTGACTTTTCAGTCTCCTCACTTCACACAACACACAACTCTCTCTCGACCCATCCCCCCCTGGGGATTTCCACTCATATCCGCCCCATTATTTCTGAGGGTTGATTGTTTTCCTCGTAGCCAGGTCAGTCAATTTACTGTCTCCCCCTCTCATCTCCATTCTTCCTCCTGCCCGGTCACTCAACTCAATGTCAGTGACCCAGGCTTATGTCAAGCCGTATATTCACATATATGACAGGGGAGGGGGGAGCTGGTAAATCTAGATCTATTTTGATGTAGTAGGTAGTTCACTCAGTGATAAAGTTGTGGTCCGGTTAATCTAAAGGCATGATGATATAGCAGGTAGCACTCACTGACCCAGCAGTGGTACAGTTAAGTTAATCTCAAGGGCATGTTGATGTAGCAGGTAGTTCATTCGCTGATAAAGCTGTGGTTCAGTTAAGTTATTCTGAAGCAGCTCTAGTGTGGTGTGGTAAGTAGCTCAATCACTGACGAAGAAGTGGTTCAGTTTGGTTAATCTAAAGCTGTGCAGATGTAGGTAGTTGAATCACTGACCAAGCAGTGGTACAGTTTATGTAATATAAAGCTTGCTCACTGACCAAGCAGTGGTACAGTTTATTTAATATAAAGCTTGCTCACTGACCAAGCAGTGGTACAGTTTATGTAATATAAAGCTTGCTCACTGACCAAGCAGTGGTACAGTTTATGTAATATAAAGCTTGCTCACTGACCAAGCAGTGGTACAGTTTATGTAATATAAAGCTTGCTCACTGACCAAGCAGTGGTACAGTTTATGTAATATAAAGCTTGCTCACTGACCAAGCAGTGGTACAGTTTATGTAATATAAAGCTTGCTCACTGACCAAGCAGTGGTACAGTTTATGTAATATAAAGCTGTGCAGATGTAGGTAGTTCACTCACTGACCAAGCAGTGGTACAGTTTATGTAATATAAAGCTTGCTCACTGACCAAGTAGTGGTACAGTTTATGTAACATAAAGCTGTGCAGATGTAGGTAGTTCACTCACTGACCAAGCAGTGGTACAGTTTATGTAATATAAAGTTGTGCAGATGTAGGTAGTTCACTCACTGACCAAGCAGTGGTACAGTTTATGTAATATAAAGTTGTACAGATGTAGGTGGTTCACTCACTGACCAAGCAGTGGTACAGTTTATGTAATATAAAGTTGTGCAGATGTAGGTAGTTCACTCACTGACCAAGTAGTGGTACAGTTTATGTAATTTGCTGATGTAAGTAGTTCACTGACCAAGCAGTGGTACAGTTTATGTAATATAAAGTTGTGCAGATGTAGGTAGTTCACTCACTGACAAACGGTGGTATAGTTTATGTAATATAAAGCTTGCTGACTGAACAAGCAGTGGTACAGTTTATGTAATATAAAGCTTGCTCACTGACCAAGCAGTGGTACAGTTTATGCAATATAAAGCTTGCTCACTGATCAAGCAGTGGTACAGTTTATGTAATATAAAGCTTGCTCACTGACCAAGCAGTGGTACAGTTTATGTAATATAAAGCTGTGCAGATGTAGGTAGTTCACTCACTGACCAAGCAGTGGTACAGTTTATGTAATATAAAGCTTGCTCACTGACCAAGTAGTGGTACAGTTTATGTAATATAAAGTTGTGCAGATGTAGGTAGTTCACTCACTGACCAAGCAGTGGGACAGTTTATGTAATATAAAGTTGTGCAGATGTAGGTAGTTCACTCACTGATGAAGCAGTGGTACAGTTTATGTAATATAAAGCTGTGCAGATGTAGGTAGTTCACTCACTGACCAAGCAGTGGTACAGTTTATGTAATATAAAGTTGTGCAGATGTAGGTAGTTCACTCACTGACCAAGTAGTGGTACAGTTTATGTAATTTGCTGATGTAAGTAGTTCACTGACCAAGCAGTGGTACAGTTTATGTAATATAAAGTTGTGCAGATGTAGGTAGTTCACTCACTGACCAAGCAGTGGTACAGTTTATGTAATATAAAGCTTGCTCACTGACCAAGTAGTGGTACAGTTTATGTAACATAAAGCTGTGCAGATGTAGGTAGTTCACTCACTGACCAAGCAGTGGTACAGTTTATGTAATATAAAGCTGTGCTGATGTAGGTAGTTCACTCACTGACCAAGCAGTGGTACAGTTTATGTAATATAAAGCTGTACAGATGTAGGTAGTTCGTTCACTGACCAAGCAGTGGTACAGTTTATGTAAAATAAAGCTGTGCAGATGTAGGTAGTTCACTCACTGACCAAGTAGTGGTACAGTTTATGTAATTTGCTGATGTAAGTAGTTCACTGACCAAGCAGTGGTACAGTTTATGTAATATAAAGTTGTGCAGATGTAGGTAGTTCACTCACTGACCAAGCAGTGGTACATTTTATGTAATATAAAGTTGTGCAGATGTAGGTAGTTCACTCACTGATGAAGCAGTGGTACAGTTTATGTAATATAAAGTTGTGCAGATGTAGGTAGTTCACTCACTGACCAAGTAGTGGTACAGTTTATGTAATTTGCTGATGTAAGTAGTTCACTGACCAAGCAGTGGTACAGTTTATGTAATATAAAGTTGTGCAGATGTAGGTAGTTCACTCACTGACCAAGCAGTGGTACAGTTTATGTAATATAAAGCTGTGCAGATGTAGGTAGTTGAATCACTGACCAAGCAGTGGTACAGTTTATGTAATATAACGTTGTGCAGATGTAGGTAGTTCACTCACTGATCAAGTAGTGGTACAGTTTATGTAATATAAAGCTTGCAGACGTAGGTAGCTCACTCACTGACCAAGCTGTGGTTTAATTCGATTAATTTAAAGCAGGGGTGGGGAACCTTTTTTTCTGCCTTGGGTCATTTGAATATTTATAAGCTCACTTGCGAGCCATACAAAATTATCAGCTTAAACAATAGCCCTCGTATGTTTGGTAAAACATGTAATTAACTCACCCCTAATGTGATGGCTGGAATTGCTTCTCTTGGGTGAGGCGTGTGATGTTAGCCGGTATTGATGATGTTGCTACTAGATTGATTGATGATTGTTTATAAAGCACCTCGATTGATTGATGATTATTTGTGAAGCTCCTGGATTTATTGATGATAATTTATAAAGCTCTTGGATTTATTGTTGATTGTTTATAAAGCTCCTAGATTGGTTGAATTTCGAGGTCCGCCTGCGACTGCCTTGACAGGGCCATACGAGTTGATTTCGTGGGCCACATGAGGCCTGCTGCCTGGTCTAAAGCCATACTGATGTAGTGGGTTGTTTTTAACCTGTAGGCTCCTAGAAGGTTCCAGACCCTGAATCTGGCTGTGTTTATAATCTTGGTATCATTGTCTGCCAGCAGATCCATCTGTTGAACTATTCAATGGTTGGTCTTGTGCTGGACGTTTGAAAGGAACGCATGTGCCTGTGTCAAGAGGGCTGACTGAATGGGTGAATGAATGTATGCGGGTCATGTCGTGTACAGGCTTGTGGGCTGGTGTATTCTGAGCATGTGGGATTCATAATGTGTGCAGCAAAATTTGTGTTTTTTTTGTTTTATTGGCAAAGGTAAAACATTTGTGTAATATAGGGTGAATGTGTGTGTGTGAGAGAGAGAGAGAGAGAGAGAAACAGCATATTAATATTTGTAAATCATGTTGAGAGAGGGAGAATGTGAGTATTTGTAAATCATATGCACATAGAGAGAATGTGATTATCTGCAAGTCATACAGAGTGAGAGAGACAATGTGAATATTTGTAGATCATACAGAGTTAAAAAAAGAATGTGAATATTTGTAAATCATATGCATAGAGAGAGAGAGAGAGAGAGAGAGAGAGAGAGAGAGAATGTGAATATTTGTAAATCATACGGAGAGAGAGATATAGATAGAATGTGAATATTTGTAAATCATATATATATATATAGAGAGAGTGAATATTTGTAAATCATGAAGTAAAGGATTGCAGGGTGCGACATGTGAGCGCTAAAAGACCAAAGATGATACACGATGCTAGTTGAAGTGGCAGACAATCTGACCGCAGCCTGTTCACAGTTTGAGACATGGAGGTTTACAACTGAAGACACTAGGCCCAGAGAAAGAGAGGTCAGTTAAGGAGCATCATCTTACATGCCTTATAGCACACTGGAAATACGGTGCCAGGCCCATATTTTAATAGACCAGTTGGCACTGAGGGGGGGGGGGGGGGATGATGTGGTTGGTGTCATACCGGATGTCTTAACTTCCCCAGACATTTCCTGGTACACATTTGAGGCTGTGCCAGTCTGGGAGCCCAGGTCTGTTTAAACAGTTTGAGATCCCCTGATGTGGAACGGATCTGTTGCTTGTGGGCAGGCAGGCGGGCGAGCATCTAAGACACTATGCTGCCATGACAAAAGAAAGAGGGGAGCCCATAAACGACATCTTACATGAAACTTGTCTAATTTACGTTCGCAAGTCAAGGACGACAGGTCAACATTTTAGTCCAGCTGTCCGGTGTAGGGGTTGAACCGCTTACCTCTGCGTCAGCACACCGGATGTTTAAGAACACGAGTTCTTAACTATTCGACCATGCTGACCTGCATGTTGAGTTATCGTCCTTGCACTCAAGTGCTCAGATCCTCCTCTTACACCACCCCGCTCCCACCACCAACATATGCATCACCTAAAACCCCATGTTAAACAAATATTTAAGGCATACAAGAACTAGTCCCTAAACAGGGATCTGCTGTGGCTATGTGAGGTGTTGTGGCTGTCACAATGTAGGCCTGAGTGCTCACAGGGATAGGTGGTTAGTCTTTCCCTCCTGTAGCAAGTGCTGGAAGCTGGCATTGAACGCTCCAGCGACAATGTATTAAATGAAATTTAAATTGTAAGCTGCATATTGTAGCGAGTCCCATCGTGCCGTTACCGGAAATGAAAAAAAAAGTGATAAATGGAGTCACCGAGCGGTGACTCACTTTGTCCAGGAAAACGCTCTCTAATTTACCATGCATTCTTTCGACGACATTCATTCACTCATATCTCACGTGACAAGAACACACGTCATCCTGGGTTTTCCTGGAAAGGTTTGCCCAATATTCCATGCACGGCGATTGGTTGAAATCATCATGATCTTTCATATAAATAAAGATATATTTTATACTTACCGTAATTAATTTTGTTTTTGGGCTGTTTATAGAAAATCACCAATTATAGATGTATTTTTGAATTCTGCATACAATTTTAAATATATCTGGAAAGTTTCATCGCTGACTTTGCTTAAATTGTGGAGAAAAACATTTTCTACGAAGGCGTGTTTTCGTTCTTTGTGCATATTGATCTGACTGGCATGTACACTTTGTAACACTATTCTGGCTCTGTTTAAAGAAAATCATCAATTACAGATGTATTTTTGAATTCTCCATACAATTTTAAATATATCTGGAAAGTTTCATTGCCGACTTTGCTTAAATTGTGGATGAAAAACATTTTCGGCAAAGCGTGTTTTTGTGAATGGGTAAACGCATGGCCATGTGCCATGGCGACTGCGCATACGCATGTCGATCGAAGTGGCATGTACACTTTCACTTTTCAACACTCAAAACGTGCAATTTGACCTACAAAAGTTAAAGAGAACACAAGTTTAAAAATTATTAATAATTTATTTGTATATTTGTACTATCTTTTAATCATTTAACATGACGGAACATATTTTTGAAGTCAGTTTTCATAATCCGCCTATGACCCGTTGGTTGAGACCAACCCCGCACGCGGAGAAAAATGGAAATGGCACATTGAACCGTAAATAATTTTTTTCTGATGCTTGCAATAGAAAACCATCAATTGTAGATGGATCTTCAAATTCTTCATCAGATTTTTCAGAAATTTGGAAAGTGTCATCGCTAACTTGCTTTAATTGTGGTTGAAAAACAGGCGAAAATGTTATGATCATGAAACCCAAAACAGCGGCTTGACTATATAAATATCTTTGTAGAACAGCGATTGTGTTCTTGCTAGTGTAGTCGTAGGCAGTCCGCCTCACGTGGGAGACCAGGGTTCTCTTCCCAGCTGGGCATATTTTTTTATTTTTTTATTTTTATTTTTCACAAAATTATTAGGTGATATTATAGAAACTATTAAACATTATGAACTAAAATATTATATAGAACTAAGAAACTGGAAGTTTGTGAATACAGTGTGCTCTATGGATCTGTGCAAGATGCAGACTGCCAGGGAGCGCATCCCACAGAGGCAGCTGAATGATCGGAATTGATGAATCCAATAGATGTCTTTGTTTAATGTGAATTTTAATTGCCATATAAAATATTGCCCCTGAATCAGTATAGTTTCATCGCTAAACTTGTTCGAATTGTGGTTGAAAAACAGATTTTCTGCGAAGATGTGACTTTGTGAATTGGAAACCCATGGGTCATGACGGCCGCCACATATCAATTGCGCTACACTTTTCAACACACAAAATGTACGATTTGACCTACTAAAGTTAAAGAGAACACAAGTTTAAAGATTATTAATAATTTATTTGTATACTTGTACTATTTTGTAATAATTTAACATGACGGAACATATTTTTGAAGTCAGTTTGCATATGACCGTTTGAGACAATCTCGCACTCATAGACGCGCACACCCGCTGGAGGAGGTAATCGGACACATTGGAGAGTTCTACTTACGGGTGAATAGCATGAGAAATCACAACTCGTCTCACCTTCACAAAATTGTGAATATCTTCACTTGTAAGTGACATACAGGCATCATTTTGGTACCATTAGATTTTGAATTTCAAGGCCTATCTAATGTGGCGGTTTCATTAGTAAATACTCAAATTAAAATTGTCATAGGACTGCCTACATATTGTTTGTATGGCAAGTGAAATTTAATTGTATACTGTGTGCTGCTATTCATGTTGCAAATGAAGTTGTATCACAGTGCTGTTGTTCATGTGTGAGTTAAATTGTATGTTGTATGATGTCAGTGAGGCAAGTGAAATTGTTTGCTTAGTGCTATTGTTCAGATATTGAGTGAAGTTGCATGCTGTATGTTGTAAGGACATTGTATGCTGTTATATTGTTAGTAAACAGCATTCTTGGGTCATGTGATGATAAGAAAACATTGGAGAATATCGTGAGAACTGGAAAGATCTGTGGGAAAATAGGCAGAGGCAGACCAAGGAAAACGATGCTGGAAAACCGAGATGCTGGCATGGAGGAATATCATCAGCAGAGTTGATCCAGAACAGGGGCCGAGATCTGTGGAGGGACATGAATGCCTATGCCAGCTGGCAAGGCACATGATTGTGTTGTTGGTGTGGTGAAGGAAATTGTATGATCCTGCTGTTGCTAATGTATTCTATGAAATTGTATGCTGTATGTTGTTCGTACGGCATTGAAATTAAATTGTATTACTATGTGCTGCTGTTCATATGGCAAAAGAAACTTCTTGTTGTTCATGTATTGAATGAAATTGTATGTTGTATGTTTTTAGTGTGGCATTGACATTAAATTGTATACTATGTGCCGCAAATGAAACTATGTACTGTTATTCATGTATTGAATGGAGACAGATTCTCTATGGTCGTATCTCGATGAGTAGAAATGTATAATATTCTTCATTGTTAATGCTTTTGCACATTGCACATGTCATCATTAACTGGGTAAATAAATCATTTTCCATTTTATATTTCATGTTCCTGGTTATTTGTTAGTAAAATAATGTGTCTGAGCACTCTGGACAAAGCCTGTTGGTGGTCAGTCTCCAGACAACAGATGGAGATGTGTACATTAGACTACTTGGATGTTGCTGTAGATAAGACTATAGATGATCATAGCACATATTTGTGTTGTGTGTCCTTTGTTGCTGTGGATATAGACTTTTTTTTGTGTGTGCATATCCTTTACAGGACATGGCTTGTCAACACCAGCATCTTTCAGCTGTATGTTGATTTCTTGGCAAGATTACGCTCAGTAGTTTGCCATTGCTTTCTGAGCGGCCAGCTCACATACCCCGTAAGTTACTGATGCGATTTGAACCACTGCTGATTCTCACCGTCATCACGTTACCGACGAGAGTATACGAGATTACGGAGAAAAGTCATAACCTCTAAGCCACGAAGCCGGCTGGATATAGACTACTGTGAGTAAATGTAAGCACAGAAATTACAAAATACATGTTCCACGATTTATTGCCTGCCATATTTCACTGCATCTCATCAGATGCATACTGCAGAGTTATATATCATGAAATTAATAAATGAACAATACTTTAGCTGAAACAATTCAAACACATAGTCACAAGTATTGTTTGAATGTGGAACATTTGTTTTCCCCACAATAATTTCAAATTTAACACAAACTCTTTCTGTTTGCATGTTACTGCCAAATTGCTAACGCCTCACTATATTTGAGCAATCATTTATTGTTCCTTGAATTCTGTACGTGAAACACTTGATTTTTGTTCAGTTATGGCCATAGTAACAGGTGTTGAAAAATCATCGAGGACATTTATAGCCTTTTGAATGCGCAGGTATTTGTGAAGAGTGATTTAACTCTTTTCCACCCACACTGGTATATGTTCGGCTACTCGATTTATTGAAAGTGAGTCAACAACAGCCGAAAGTGGTCACTTTTACAGGAAGGCAATCACAAGTGACAGAAAGAATCTTTTGGCTGGGAAGCCTTCATCAGCACACACAAAACAACAAAAAGACACTGATACAACATTTGAAAATTACATTATCAGTTGCCTTACCCACTGGTGTGGGTGATGATGCTTCTTCACATCTTGCGATCTGCAATGGTGTGTATCAGACTTATAGTGCAAATCTTCACATTCTTAAAGCACATCCATTTCTTTTTTGCTACTGTATATATAGAAGTGGAGATTTCAATCCAACATCAGGAAAGGAAAGAATGGAGGATGTAGTTAGTGACTATGATTTAGGAACAAGAAATGAAGGTAGAACAACTGATAGAATTAGCAAAAACAAATGATATTCTATTTGGAAATACCTGGTTTAAGGATTATAAGAGACGGTTTACCACATTGAAAAACCCAGATTGACTTCAAAGTAATTAAAAGATATACAAATGTATTGATAAATGTGAAGACCCTGCTGGGCATTGACTCTGTCAGTGATCGTGTCCCACTCTGTGGATAAAGAAAGACGATGATTCACGATAGAAAAATAAAATAGACGTTACCAATGTGAGACTTAATAAAGGTATTACAAAAGTAGTCAAAGAAGGTTAAGAAGTATACAGAGTAACTGGGAAAGAAAGAGTGACAATGCAATGACTAAAATACAAAGTATAGATGAATAATAGGTTATGCTAAAGAACTCCATCTAATTAAACAAGCAGATATTGCCGGAAAGGAAACAAAAATAAATGGGCGACTGTAGACATCTTACAGTTGATGGACAAAAGAAATCTAAAAATAACAAAGAAGAACATGATAAAATTAATAAAACATAAGAAATAAATACGCAAAGGCAAAAGAAAATTGGTTAAACGAGCAGTGCAAAATTTTTTTAAATTAAATTCTATTGAAGATACAAAACAAGCACAGATAAATCAGTGGGTTGATGGGAAGGAAAATAAGAGTGTGAGGGCCAAGAAACTTAACAAAGGTAGAAAGGAAAGACAGCAAATCGAGCAGCTAAGCTATAAAAAATACCCTCATCAATTTCTCAACACATCGTAAACTATCGCCATAATGTAAACAAAGAAAAAGCATTTTGTATACTGTATTCGATGATCAATAAATGATTACGTATATATTGATGCATTAACAATTAGACTGCTCCAGATGGCTTTTTTTTCTTTTTTACAAATAGAGTTCAAGTTAAATTTGAAATTACCAGTTTATTTTATACATAGATTGTCCCTTTATTTCTCAACATCATTTCCACCAACATTGATGCCCTTATTCCATAGTTTTATCAGTCCTCCCAAACCGGTTGCATAGAACTGCGTGCTGTTTTCTAAACCACGTTTTCACTTCATATTCAACTTCGGCGTCACTCGCGAAATGTCTCCTGCCAAGGTGGGTTTTCAGTGGACTTAGCCCCTAGCGATTTCCCGAAAAGCGGTGCATAACTGGGTAGAAAAGGGAAAAAGGTACGAGGCGAGTCAATAAGTAAGTCACACAGTTCTGTGAGATGGCAAGTAAATGAAAATAAAGCACGCAGTTCTATGCAGCCGGTTTGGGAGGACTGATAAAACGATGGGATAAGTGCATCAATATTGGTGGAAATTATGTTGAGAAATAAAGGGACAATGTATGTATAAAAATAAACTTTTTTCAAGTTGTTGTCATAGCTAATTATTTTTCTACAGCCATTTGTGACTTACTTATTAACTTATCCTCATTCTTTGGTCATGTGATGAGAAGGGAGGCATTGCAAAACATCGTGACGACTGCACAGATTGGTGGGAGAAGAGACAAAGGGTTGTTTTACATATCTTAAGGCGCAACGGGCACACGTGTATTGTAGACAAGTCGGCATCAAACGCCTTTATTTCCCAAGTGATTTTCTGGTATCTATTTTAGCCTGAGTTTAAATGAAAGCTCAAATATTTGGGGGAAAAAAATTCTGTGTCGATGCGGATTCCACACCACCAGCAGGCCAGCGGTCAGATATTGTGGCCACGACAACAGGCATCATCATTCTCATGTACTATGCCAATAAGCGTGGGTGATCATTTTTCGCCATCTCACACGATCACCAGAGTCGTGGATCAGCCCTGCGTTCTTGTCTCGACCATTCCACGTGGCCAAGCAATCCAGGTATTTACTTCTCTGCCTTCCCCTTGTTCTCTTCCCATCAATCTTGCCAGTTGCCACCAAGTTCTCCAATTTATTTCTTCTCATAACGTGTCAAAAAATTGTGACTGTCTACGTCTAATTTCTCTAATACATTTATGGTTTTAATTTGTTTCTTGTAGGACTTGGTCATTGGTTTTTCTGTCTATCCATGGTATTCTTTGTATTTCCCTCAGAAATCACATTTCCACTACCATTTGATGCTTTTCAACTTGTCTGTTCATTGTCCACGCGTCACATGCATACAAAAGTACAGATGCTATGTATACACGTTTTCTCATTGCAATTGATATTTTTTTATTGGTCGGTATGCTTTCTATCTTGCAAAAGGCTATCTTCGCTATGGCAGTTCTTGTTCTAACCTCTTCAAGGCATCTCCCATCAGATATGACTATTCCGAGACAGCTGTACCGATTCACGTGTTTAAGAATATTCTCATTTACCTGTGTATTACGTTGTGGTATTTCTTTATCCCTAGTGACGATTAAAATCCGTGTCTTCTTACACTTGAATTCTAACCCTAGTTGTTCACTGTGTGCAACAGCCGCATCCACTAAATTTTGCAATCCTGCTCATTGTCTGCAATCAATACTGTACCATCTGCATATCTAATGCTATTGATGTTACGTCCCCCAAGGGTGATTCCTCTCATATCTTGTAAATCTCTAAACATATTTTCACTGTATAGGAAGAAAAGATCTGGAGATATTACACATACCTCTCCCACACCTCTCTTGATGGGTAGATATTGACCTACTTCATTATCAATCTTTATGGCAGCTTATTGTTTTCAATTTTGGTAAAGTAGACTCAGGAAATAGATGACCGTAGACCCCGAGGTAGACCAAGAAGACGATGGAGAGATAATATATATACAGACCTACAAGCACTTGGAATCAACGACTGGCAAGAGAAGGTCAACCAGAGAGACAAATGGAGACGGATTGTATCTGCAGCAAAGAACCTCAAAGACTCTGAACGCTGAAGAAGAAGAAGAAGATTCAGGACAGGGAGAAAGATATTCCTATTCGATAAGACCGACTACTCCAGAAAACCAGGAATGGCTCATTGGACTTCCTAGGGGTGGAGACAGGTCATAGAGTAAGGTTCTAGTAGATATAAGAAAGGTTTTCTGGTGGAAGGACAGGGGAGGCAGGAAAGTCACCGTACTTAAGAGAGAAAAAAACACTTACCCTTGGGTATATGAAGACGTGTATTTGTCCTGCACCAGTAATGACCTATGTATTACAAACTCTTTTTTTAAAACAAAAGAGATGCATAAGGTCACATGGAAACATCCAAGATCCGGCCATTGGCACCAGCTGGACTTCATCATCACACGGAGACAACATCTGAACCATATATCATTGACTCGTAGTTACCACAGTGCTGACTGTGATACGGATCATTCTTTGGTTGTTGCAAGGGTTAGACTGAGACCAAAGAGAATCTACACAGCTAAACACAAATCTAGCCCCAGGATTAATATTATTAACACTCATGATCCTGAAAAGTGCTTTCAGTTTCAACAGCAACTTGAAGACGCTTTCACTGATACACCAGAAAATTGTACAGTAAATGATAAATGGAATAAACTTAAGGAAACTCTTTGTAAAACTGCCGTAAAGGTTTACGGCACTGTGGATCATAAGAGGCAGGACTGGTTTGCGGCCAACAGCGAGACTCTGCAGCCCTTGATTGATAAGAAGAAGAAAGCTCTCTTAAGAAACAAGGAAAGACCAATGCGTAACACTCTGAGTGAGCTAAGGCAAGCTAGGAAGGATGTGCAAAAGGCTGCCAGGCAGTGTGCAAATGATTATTGGATCAAGTTATGTGAGTCCATTCAAATCGCAAGTGATAAGGGAGACATAAGAAGCATGTATGAAGGAATAAAGAAAGCCTGTGGTCCAGTGATCAAAAGAAGTGCACCATTGAAAACCTTGACTGGAGAAGTCATCAATGATAAGAAACAGCAGATGGACAGATGGGTAGAGCACTATTTGGAGCTTTACTCAAGTGAGACCAAACTAGCGGATAATGCCCTCAACGCCATAGAGGCTCTACCAACTCTTGACCACCTGGACACACTTCCCACCATAACAGAAGTTAAGTGTGCTATAAATGAACTTGCATCTGGCAAGGCTCCAGGTAAGGATGGGATTCCAATAGAGGTTATCAGGAGTGGGCAAGACACACTCAATATACAGATCCACCAGCTAATAGAGCTATGCTGGCGTGAAGGACAAGTCCCACAGGATTTCAAAGATTCAAGCATCATAACACTGTACAAGAACAAGGGCGATCGGAGCGACTGCAACAACTATAGGGGTATCTCACTTCTGTGTATTGTTGGAAAAGTATTTGCCAGAATTGTTCTGCGCAGACTTCAAGTCCTAGGAGATCAAGTCTACCCCGAATCACAGTGTGGCTTTCGACAGAACCGGTCTACCACTGATATGATATTCTCATTGCGACAAATGCAAGAAAAATGCCGTGAACAGAATCAACCACTGTTTATTGCCTTCATCGACCTCACAAAGGCATTTGATTTGGTCAGTCGTGAGGGTCTGTTCAAGGCACTAAAGAAGATTGGCTGCCCACCAACTCTTCTATCTATTGTGGAATCGTTCCACACAGGCATGAAGGGTATAATCAAGTTTGATGGTGCAACTTCTGAAGAATTTGAAATCAAGAGTGGAGTTAAGCAAGGTTGTGTACTAGCTCCCACCCTCTTTGGAATATACTTTTCACTTCTACTGAAATATGCATTTCGTGATCAGGATGGTGGTATATATATTCACTCACGCTCAGATGGCGGCCTCTACAATGCTCAGAGATTGAAGGCTAAGACCAAAATTAGGAGGGTACTGATCAGAGAGTTGCTTTTTGCAGATGATGCTGCAGTTACGACCCACTCTGAGGAAGAATTGCAATGTCTACTATCTGCATTCTCCAATGCTTGTTCTGAATTTGGTTTAACAATTAGCAAAAAGAAGACACAGATTATGTCACAAGGTGCACATGGGGTACCATCAATCTTTATTGACGACGCCGAACTAGAGATAGTAGACCATTTTACATATCTAGGATCGGTGGTAAATAGCAAATTATCCCTAGATCAGGAAATCAACATCCGGATTGGTAAGGCAGCAACAACAATGAACAGGTTAAGAAAAAGAGTCTGGGAGAACAGGAAGCTTACTGCCAAAACAAAAGTCCTTGTCTACCAAGCCTGTGTCCTTAGTACTCTTCTCTATGGCAGTGAAACCTGGACAACTTACTCACACCAAGAGAACAATTTAAACAGCTTTCATATGCGGTGTCTGCGAAGAATTCTTGGTATTAAGTGGCAAGACAAAATCACAAATACTGAAGTATTGGAAAGATCAGGTTGTGTGACAGTTTATTCCATGCTCAGTCTACGTAGACTTAGATGGATAGGACATCTTAGGCGGATGGATGATGGTAGAATACCAAAGGATATCTTTTTTGGTGAATTACAGATGGGTAAGAGATCTCAGGGTCGGCCTCTACTACGATACAAAGATGTGTGTAAGCGGGACATGATTGATACAGGCATTGATAATGCACACTGGGAGCAAGTCGCCGCTGAACGTGTTGCATGGAGGGCAAATATCAGAAATGGAATAAAGTCAAAGGAGAAAATTATTGCAGAAAAGTCACACACCAAGCGTTTGAGACGTAAGATGGTGCATGATGGTGGAAATGACCACGTGTTCACATGCACCCACTGTGAACGGACATTTACAGCGCAAATTGGCCTTATCAGTCACACTCGCTACCGCCATAGTTAAGAGTTATTATGCCTTTTTAAAGCACAAACTATCGTCTGTCAAGACGGCAAGGTGCCAATGTATGTATGTATGTATTTGTCCTGCCATATACTGCTCTCCAGATGTTTAACTTTATATAATAATATCACAATGAAACAAGACACAAGTCAACAAGAACAGAGAATAACTCTTGGATATAAATTATGATATTATAATGGGATAACACGGGGAGAGAGGGTGTTCAACTGGCATATCGAAAATATACACAACTCAAAAATAACAGACAAATAAAAGACATAATAAGACCACTAATCATCTCCAGTGTTTAGTTACACTGTTCCTGTGTCCCCCGAGTGAATACCTTGTACAATGTTGATATCAAACGGTCTTGAATTCAACTTGACTAGAACTACTCTGTCTGATACAGCCCAATATCCTTTGACAGATTTTGATCTTTATACATCTATTGTAAGTGCCACCCCTTGCTGTTCTTTCTCTCCACCAGCATGGATTATATTATATTCTTCGGATGTTAAAACGCCCTTTCCTCGTCATCTGGTCTCACATATACATAACTTGTTAATATTCACTCTTCTCATTTCTTTCTTGATATTCTAAAAATGTTCCATCCCCATTCATAGTTCTAACATTCCATGTTGCCACTTTAAATGTTGGTAATCTTTTGCACTCATCGCTTGCTGAAGGATTGGAGTCACCTGGTGCACATGATTACCCCTACCGGGCGTGGCTGTTCCTATGCAGCACCAATTTACGCCGTTTCTATGATTATTCTTGAACTGACGTAACATGATTATCTAGGCAAATGTAGAGAAGGTAGTTTGCGAACGACATGGCTATCTTATTTAAAACAAAATCCGGTACTGGAAACAACGACATCCGGCTGAACCAGGTCCAAGTTTTCTCTCCCCCTCCCAACCCCTTACATGTCGAGTCGAGTGAAAAGTAGAAGACAGGCGAGCATGATGTTGACAGTACAAGTGGGAAGATAGGATCAAGAGATGGACGAACAGCAATCTGACAGAATGTACAATCAGGGCCAGAGACAGACAGTGTTGGAGATCCATTGCAGCCAACCTTCATTGTGGAGACGGCACCTAATTAATTGACGTGACGCATACTTCACAAGTTGCCAATCAATCCTATGTAACTAATTCAGTGTCAAACAAAAAGTAAGGTTGGACAAAACATGGAACACAATAAAATGAAGAATTATTATAATGGAAATTTCCACTCACTGAGCACTTTACAACACAATCTTCCTACCAACTCTATGCTACCAATGCCAAACCTGGACAATGACAGAAAAAGAGAAAAGAAAAATCACAACAACAGAAATGAGATTCCTGAGAAGAATACTCAACGTATCAAGAAGAGATAAGATCAGAAATGAAGAAATCAGGACTAAAGTGGGGGGTTATAGCAACACTAGATTTTATTAGAAAGCAGCAAGTCAAATGGTTTGGCCATGCAAGTAGGTTACCAGTCAACAGCATACCACAACAAGCAATGATGTACAAACCAGAAACAGAGGAAGAGGCCGACCACGTAAACGTTGGACGGAGGAAAGAGCAGAGTCCATAGGAATATCGACACATGAAGCCCATAATCGGGCACTCTCACGATGTTTATATTTCACCTCGACACCGCAAGGTGCAAGGGGAACATGATGAGATGAGATGAGATGAGCAATGACATGCCTAAGATACATCGAAACAAAACAAATAACACGCCCCCAGTATGGCGATGTATCGTCCTTCTCTTCAAATAAGAGTTCACATTTGACGATATATAGTATCCTTCGGCACTGACTGTTTTAATCCTTCAGCTTGCCCTCTCTTCAAAACTAACGCTTCAACGAGAGCTACATCAGACCCAAGAGGAGAAAATATGACCAGCCCTATTTAGGACGAACTTGAAAGAGAGCAAATAAAAATAAGCTAAGAAGTTAGTTCCGTATCCATTATAGTACGTCGCAATCAACCTCAGCATTGTTTGGCTCTTTTGTGAGTTCTTGGAAACTTTATGTTCATTAGTTTGCCATGGCTTTCTGAACTACTGGCACACACACCATTTGATGAAAACCAACGCAAGACGATCTGCTGTCAATTGTGTTTCGAACGATGTATATGGGATTATTAATGAAATAAAAAAAAAAAAAAAGAGAATGAAAATTAACAAGTCTCAAAAAAAAAACAAAAAAAAAAACAAAACAGCAGCAGCAACAGCAGCAGCAGCAGCAGCAGCAGCAGCAGCAGCAGCAGCAGCAGCAGCAGCATCAACAACAACAACAACAACACTAACAACCAACGGGTCTCATTTATAACCAACGAGGCAGAAACAGGTTGAACGAGACCGAATGTTTATTTATTTGTTTTTCTTGTAAATACTGGGCTGAATCTCTTTAAAACCCTGGCTACACCGATGCGAACTTTCTAACATCATGCGATTGACATCTGCATGATTTAAATCCCCCAAATATAGATTCATGGTTCTATATTTCGAATCACATAAACAGTAATCCACTGCCCATCGTGTTTCCGTTTTGAAAGCGCTGTCCTATGTCTGGTTTGAAAGTGCTATCCTATGTCTGGTTTGAAAACGCTGTTCTATCTCCAGACAATCCACATTGAATTATGATTTTAAATTCGACGGTGGCAACATACCAGAGTTGAACTTTCCCCAAGATTAATCTGATTATCCATGTACCCCAGGCGATGGCCTGGTGTGGCTGTATAATTGCCGAGCGTTTTTGGTTCATCAGTCCGGCGTTGGTGTGACTACAGACACCATAGGATTCTCAAGTTCAGGTTTTCAAAAGTTGTGATCAAGCCGGGAACAGTTGCCAAAGCAGTTGCATTTATGTGTTGTTAGTTTAGTTGTTAGTTTGTAATAGTGTAAAATAATTTTGGGAATATGAACTCCTCTTAATTTTATTTTTATAATGTTACGATTAATTTAGAAAATAGCATAATTTACAGAATATCGCATTCAACCCCAGCATTTTTGGCTGTTTGTGATTTATTAGCAAGTTTACGTTCAGTAGTTAACCATTGCTTTCTGAATAACTGGCACTCACACCATTTTTCAAAAACCAACGCTAGGCGGTCTGCTGCCAATTCGTCGGCAGCTATGTTTGGAACGTGGTATGCGGGATTACGAACTGCGACCGTAACCCATTCACCATAGAGCCGGTTTAGAAAATAAATTATTATCTTGACTTAATCTTAGACAGACAGAGGCACACATTAATAAACTCACACAAAGAGACAGACATGCATACCTATAACACACAGACGTGGGTAGGTAGATAGGTAGGTAGGTAGGTGAACGGGTAGGTTAATGGGTATAGAGAAGAAAATATGTAGGTAAGTATGTAGTTAAGTATCGGGGTACACACGCACATAGTTTGGAAAATAAATTAGGTCTCAAGGTATACACATATGTACCTTAAGTATCTAGTTATATGCCGGTCTCTCTGGCTGTGGGGTTATAACACTTTCTCTCTGTAATCCCGTTTATCACGCAGAGTCTCGCAGCGGAGCGAGAACTGAGGTGGTTCGACCCCCGCTCGTGACTTGCGGATACTGAGCCGGCCGCTCAGAAAGCAATGGCAAACTACTGAGCGTAATCTTGCCAAGAGATCAACAGACAGCTGAAAGATGCTGCTGTTGACAGCTAAGTCCTGTAAAAGGATACGCAAAACATTTATTTTATCTAGTTATATAAGTGGTATGTGGTAGGTAAGTAGATAGATAGGTAATTGGTAGGTAGGTAAGTAGTTAGGTAGGTAAGCAGATAGCTAGGTAAGTAGGTAGGTTAATAAGCAATATGTCAACACTCAAAACATTTATTCCCCAGAACAAAAAAGAAATAAAAAACACACAAAATGAGCCAGGTTTGGGGTCTCTTGGTCACATTGGCTTCATGCATTCACATTTCGCATGCTGACTGCATATTGAAGATGGACACGTCTGTTTTAATACCAGAGAACGCATTTGTATGTATGCCAGTTAATCAATCTCTGGGTGAAACAGAAGAGTATTTTGGCAGGAGATTTCTAACCTGTTTGAATTCTGAAGTCCATATTTTCGAATGCGACAGAGGAATGGCGTAAGTGTACACATCTCTTTGTAATGATGCCTGTTAGGCTTATTTATATATTTTGTATTGTCTTATTCTTATTGTCTTGTGTTTTCCTAATTAGTATTTATTTGTTGTTCTTATCCTTATATATTTGTCTTGTATTTTGTCATGATTAGCAATGTGCTCTTAGTTGTGGCGTTTATTTATTTTCTGTCCGTTCAGTTTTGTTTCTGTTATTTCTGCCTTCATTGGCTTTTTTCATTCATCACTTTGTGCCATGCCGGTAAGATTGGGCGGTCATATGTCGCTATTTTACACGATCACCAGAGTCGTGGGTCAATTGTGTGTTCGCGCCCCGACCATGCCATGTAGTCAAACCATTCATATATTTTCTTCTCTGCCTTCCCCTTGTTATTTTTCCTCTCGATCTTGCTAGTTGTCATAAAATTCTCCAGTTTATTTCTTCTCATAATGTGCCCACAAATGTGACGTTCTACGTCTAATTTCTTTAATCAGTTTGCGGCTTTCATTTGCTTATCGTGGGAGGTTTATTCATAACGCACTTTAGAGCACGAACATACGTAGCTATTACGACACGGGAGACGCGGTAACGTAGTGGCTGGACATAGCCCGCCTGTCCTGTTGTCGTGGGCTCAAATCCGCATCGGAGGGGGTTCGAGTCTTTAAAAAATTGCCCGGGGCAATGCACAGCTGCCGGTCTCTCTGGCTGTGGGGTTACAACATTTTCTCTCTGTAATCCCGTTTATCACGCAGAGTCTCGTAGCGGAGCGAGAGCTGAGGCGGTTCGACCCTCGTTCGTGACTTGCGGGATACTGAGCCGGCCGCTCAGAAAGCAATGGCAAACTACTGAGCGTAATCTTGCCAAGAGATCAACATACAGCTGAAAGATGCTGCTGTTGACAGCTAGGTCCTGTAAAGGATATGCTTTAAAAAAAAAAAAAATGCACAGCGTAAATTAGGCACAGCCCAAAATGAGTGTCTTGACATGGGAAGTCAATTATCGCAGACTCCCGGGGGTCGTCTCTGAAGCTATGTTGGAGCTCGGGCTTTGTGCGACATTTTCGGCAGGCCTCCCTGGGGATAGGGCCCGAGCAAGACGGGATAAAACTCGGTGCAATGAAGTCACCATTTTATAAACACATTATGTTAGTTGCATATCCTATACAGGACGTCACAGTCAACACCAGCATTTTCGCTGTTGTGATCTCTTGACAATTTTACGTTCAGTAGTTTGCCATTACTTTCTGAACGACCGGCACTCATACCATTTCGTAAAAAACCAAAGTAACGCGGTTTGCTGCCAAGTGGCCCACTGCTGTGTTTCAAACGCGGGTATACGGGAACACGAACTGCGTCCATAACTCCATCACCACGGAACCGGCAACACGTTATGAGAAGAAAACAACAAACTAGAAAACTTGGAAACAACTGGCAATATTGAGGGGGAAAAGAACAAGGGAAAGGCAGAAAAGCAAATACCTTGTACTTGGATGGTTTGGCCACATGGTATGGTTGAGACAAGAACACTGAGCTGATTCACGACTTTAGTGATCGTATAAAATGGCGAAACATGATCGCCCACGCTTATCAGTATGTCACATAGTGATGATGAATTAAGTCAATCCACTTGCCTTCTTAAAACTTTTTGTGAAGTAAAGGGGCCGACGGGATACAACTACGTGACAAAAAGGGTGACGACTGGTCTATACAACCACATGACACACCGCGCGCCGATTGGTCTATACAACCACATGACACACCGAGCGCCGATTGGTCTATACAACCACATGACACACCGAGCGCCGATTGGTCTATACAACCACATGACACACCGAGCGCCGATTGGTTTATACAACCCCATGACACACAGAATGCCGATTGGTCTATACAACCCCATGACACACAGAGTGCCGATTGGTTTATAGAACCACATGACACACCGAGCGCCGATTGGTCTATACAACCACATGACATACCGAGCGCCGATTGGTCTATACAACCACATGACACACAGAGCGCCAATTGGTCTATACAAATATAGGTCAAGCATAATATGTCCAATGCGCATAAATCATGTAAAAAGTGTTCTTTACTTAATTTTTTTTTAAAAACCTTTCATGGTTCCCGAAAGACGAGACTTAGTTCGACCAGAAAGAAGGTGGACAAAGGACATAGGACGGTGGACAGAGAACAATAGAAATAACATGCTCAGGGTAGAGGTCGATCTGCAAGAGGGTGGGCACTGGACATAGGGCAGTGGACATTTGGCATTGGACATTAGAAATAACATGCTCAAGACTATACATTAGGTAGTGGTCGATCAGCAAGAGGGTGGACAAAGGACATAGTAGAAATATGAATACAATTTGGCGGAACTGCGGTAAAGCTGTGAAAATGTAAACAATATAAAATGACACAAAGTAGTGCAGCTTTACATAACAGAATTATGTATGTATCGATATATCAACGTATCGACCTGCATGTGTCGACAAAGGACATAGGACGGTAGATACGGGACATTAACTGATTATGTGCCAGACAAAAAAGTAAGCGTGGACCAGACATGACACACAATCAAATGAACAAGTATTAAAATGTAAATTTCCGTTCACTGAACATTGAAATTGAGAAGATACACGAAACAAAATAAATAACACAATGACCGTGGTATAGCGATATATCGTCCTTCTGTACAAAGGAGGTTGCATGTGGTGATATATTGACCTTCGGCACTTAATCAGTTAAAAATACATGGTCATGGTCATACACGGGGCAGGGGAATTAGGGAGTGATCAAGAGTCCTCAAGCGGCTGTGATGAGAGCGACGCTCTGCACGGGACGTGACACATGATGATGATGCCTGTTACTGTAACTTCTCACTCAGATTGTGCTTTTAGTTCGCTCAATGTGAACTCGAGCGTCGTCCATACATGTGCGACTACTAGTTTTAGCATAGGGTGTAATTTTAATGACTGTACAGTGTTTGAAAATATTAGCTTTCCAAGTTTTGTATTTACCTATTATGTTTCATGAACTTTACAGAAGGTGAATACAAAACTTGTACCGGCAATACTTTCAAACACTGCCCAGTCATTAAAAATACATCATATACTACTACAGCACTGGGTTTGCATGTGGGTTAGCTTTCCCTATTACCAGTGAGAGTCGATGTGGTGTAGTGATTGCGCAGATTGCCTCGCGTTCCGAAGGTGTTGGGGTTGATTCCGGGCTACGTAATTCGGTTAACGATTGCAATTTTCTCGGCGACTTCTGGGAGTTGTCGATGGAGTTAAGGTATTCGTGCTTTGTGCGACGCTTTCGGTAGGTCGCCCTGCGGAAATAGACACAGCCATATGAGTTACAACCTGTTGCAATGATATGGATTCTCTTGCCTTTTAACCTCATTTAAAATTCCCATTACCAGCGTCCCTCGCAATCAGGCGAACTCTCTCAGACGACTGAGGTACGTAAACTGGCGTCCTCGAGTTAAGGATTAGAAGTTAACATGTAAGTCCAACTTAAGCATACGGAACGAACCACTTACCTCGGTCACCATAGAAAGTTTAAGCTCGAACACGTTAACCCACTCCGCCACGCCGTCTTCCACTCAGATATCATGAAATTAAAGGTAGCAAAAGTGAGAAATAGAAAGAGTTAAACCGGAATCCTTTCCTATTTCACTTCTTTCTGTTTTGCCTCTCCGTGTGTCATTTATAGTGTTATTATTCATAGCCAGACGACTCGCGGACAAATACCCGGAAAACATAAATTATGCCAAAAATGAACGCCATACTAATTATCATGTACCTTTCGTGAGGCGCAGACGACCATGCTTCTCCTCTCCACAAATACAGGGTGTTTATAAAGTCTTTCTACACTTTGTATGTAGAACAAATTTGAAAAATGAAGTACATGATGTCATTAAAAATGTGCGCCACAGTCCATCGCAATATTCAGCGAATGGCTGTTGTCTGCTGGAGTAATTCTTTTTACTCCATACAGATGTTATCAATGGAAGAAATAATTTTTCGGATGTGTTCTTATACATTCAAAGTGTAGTGAGACTTTACAAACACCGTGCAAATGTCCTCTGTGTTCTTGGTAAGTTCTACGAGTGAGCGTTTTCCTTGCCACTGTGTCAAATTGTAAAGAAGTAAAGAAACTTGGAGTTTAAAGAAAAAGGTAGCCGTCGAACGTGTGTCAGTAGTCAGTCAATCCAAGCTAGGATACAGATTCAGATAAGTACCCTTAATATTGCCATGTACGGTGATTCATGTAGTTTTGTGTCGGTTTCTGTTTGTTTGTTCTGTGCTGACGAAGGCTTAGGGCGCAACGTCCAATTTGTTTCTTGTAATCGAGTTTTAGTAAAGCTCACAATATACTTCTCGTTTTTTGGTGATTCATTCATTGCCTAAAGAAGTAAAGAGCCACTTTAACGGCCTTGAGGCACATCTGGCAAACGGTGATTGCCCCACATTTTATACACCGACCAGCACTGGGTGCGTTATGTAGTCAGTACAACACCAATTTGCGCTACTTCCTCGGACATGTCCTGGCATCCATGTAGGTTGGGTCGACCCTGCTAGACAGGACGTGGCTCTCATCACGGTACCTTGACAAGCCTCTCGAACTCTGGCCATTTCTCCTGCCTCATGCATCAACACGCCCAAGGTGAATGCGCTGTCCTGTGTCCATCTTCACGCTGGTCAATCCCGGCCACTTCTTCCAGGCACCATGCCTTCCTTCACTGTTTTCTCCAAGCCACCGTGACCATAATTTAATATGGCCAAAGTATTCCAGTTCGACTGGCAAGAGAAGGTCCACCAGAGAGACGAATGGAGACGGATTGTATTTGCAGCAAAGAACCTCAATGGCTCGGAAAGCTGAAGAAGAAGAAGAAAGTATTCCAGTTGGAGTCTCCGTGGGGAAGTGGTTAAGCAGTTTGACTCGGGCTCCGAAGGTTGTGGGTTCGGTTCCGGCCGCGTCCCTCGGTTCACGAGTGAAATTTGTCAGAGACTCCTGTGGGTCGTCGCTAGAGCTACGGAGTTCGTGCTTTGTGCGACGTTTTTTTAAAGTATTCCAGTTTCCGAGACCTGTCGCTGTTTATGATGAGCCAGTTGTTTTCGATGTTCAGGTCTTGTAGTATTTCAGTATTCTTCTTCTTCTCGGTCCAGGATATTCTAAGAACTTGTCTGTAACATGTGAACTCAACAATCCATGTTGTCTTATTTAGTAATTGCGAAATTGTCCACGACTCACACCCACGTGTTTCTACAGAAAAAGATACATGTCTTCAAAAATTTGACTCCAACTTTGGTGGTGTTGTGCCATAGTGTCTGAATATTGTTTACTCTCTGCAGTGCTATGGCCACCCAGGGTCTAACCTTTCTTGAACTGTCCCATTGTTGGAGATTAAGGAGCCAAGATAATCACAGTTTCTATCCACCATCATTAGCAAATGAGTTGCATTGCACTGTTTCATCAAGCCTGTGGAGGTCAGCATAGCTGAATGGATAAGTACGCCCGCTCTTGTACTTCCGGTGTTCTGAAACCGAGATAGCGGGTTCAACCCCTACACCAGTTAGTTGGACTAAAAAGAAAATATTGCCTTATCGTCCTTGACTTGAGGATGTAATTACAAGTACCTCAGAAGCTGGAGTGGGTTTTCCTGACGGGACACCGGTAATAGCGAAAGCTAATCTACGCGTAAAAACGAGTCCGGTACACTAAAGGTTGTAGCAGGTGTATACACTACGCCTGAATTCAAAAACGAGCGACCGAAGAAAACAAACAAACAAACAAACAAAAACAAAAACAACACAAAAAAAAAAAAAAAAAGAAAGAAAAGAAAATCACGAATGTGGCTTAGTATATTCGACTTCGACAATAATTGTGCAGGTTTACTTTCCCATGTCTTTGATTGTCCCCAGTTTTCCTACAAGGCAGCAGATTTTATCTATCACTCCGTCTGGTTTCTACCTGTTGACCTATCCGACATGGACCATTGTGCCAGTTGCTGCGCTACTGCCGGTAGCTCTTGGGGTCAATAGTGCAAACAAGCCCATCTACCACTACAATGTGGATGCACAGCAGATGGGCTTTTCTATACTATATTGTTATTTTTCTTCTGTTTTCGCCGACTGTGTCCTTCAACCTGACTGTAGTCTCGGCACCTAATCGCTCATCTCTTTCATTGGATCACGTTATGTCTCTGTCTTTCTTACAGTTGACATTCTCTCCTGTCCTGTAACTGATCGCGCATCACATCAAGCCGTCGTTGTGTAATAATCCGTTTGACATCAAACAAACCTTGTTTCTTCAGGAATGTATGTGTTTCTGCCTGCCTGTCTAATAACATTGTAATATACATTGTTTATGTTCACAACATGCATTTCACAATGTTTATTGCTATGTACTCGTAACATGCGCAATAGATAATTGATGCACGAAAGATGAGTGATTGGAAGGGCTGAATGTAAGACGGGCCTGCGTGCCCAATATGTGTTTCCAGGAATTTGGGTCACAAATGTGCTGTTCGACAAGACCATATTGTCATAGCACTCCCTGGGGTGAGGGGAACCTGCTATCACACTTTAACAACGGGATACCTTTAGCCCTGGGACATAGGTGACCTCAGTCCACAAACCCCTTCGACCCTTGGAACCCTATCTCCCTCACTCTCAACCAAGGGACGTTACCCCTTTCAAACTTCGTCCTGAACTCATGACGCAACTCTGGCAGCTATCTATGTTAACAATATGGTGTATTATAAAAGATGAATGGATGAATGAGAATGATAATGATTCCGAGATAGACCTTGCAGTATCTATGCGAGATAAGACGTGGCAAGGATCGAGTAGCCTCCAGGAGGAAGTGTCATCATCGTCAGGGCCTCAAGTCACACTATTGGGTAAGTCAGACACGCTCACCAAGTCTCTCAGGCCTCCCTCCAGGTATAGGTTTCTCCACTTGGATAGGATGGCTGGCGAGTTGACTCACTGGTACTTGGGACCTTCGGTGGATGACGTCCCTGAAGTCTGGATCATCTTAGGTATAAAGACTCTCTCGGAAGCTGAGGAACTAGAACACTCCTCCGAAGCGTCTGGAAAAGTCTGATGGTACTGCGGGTATAGCAAGAGGATGATCTCTCACTCAATGGTAGTAGCAGTCCTAACTGTCTATGCAACCCGCGCAGATCCTCTGACTCATAGCGCAGATATCACAGCACAGATACCTCTCCCGCTGAAACGTGTCACGTTAGAGTTCAAAACAGACACAAGTTCTTCCAAAATATCAGGCACCCCAGGGTACCAGGCACTTAGTAGCGGAGACATCAGCATTATTTGGCATGCAGGCAGTCAGTCAGGGTCACAACCTGGACACTAACAACAATCAGATACTTGCCCAGCTGGAGTAACGAATAAGGCGATATGGTGTTGTCCTGACACATAACCTGGGCTATCAGACGTGGAGTGGGCGAGGCGTTAGCTGGAGCCCATCCTGAGACGTACTCTCGATTGTACGTACTGCTCGCTGCTGTAGTGGACTTCCCAGCTGTTCACACCGGCTGTCGCCCTAGTCCGGATCACTGGACTCGTCCCCAGATCATGGCTCTGCTCTCAACAAGATAGAATCTGTGGAGGATAATACTCAGTGAGAGCACCATGAATCAGACTTACCCACAGCAGATACACTTAAGTCCCCATTACTCAGACATGTGGACCCTTCCCATAAGGGCCGCACTCCTTCACTGGCTGCTCCAATGGTCGAGGACAGACTGGACCTAGAACCAAAGTGGCAGCTGTCCACCTACATCCTCTTTCTCAGACGAACGTAGGACTGGGTCAAGGTTGGTGTCGGAGATATGGGTCTCTGCTGAAACATAGCTAGACAACACATGTGGTTAGTGAGTTAGTTGTACGTAAAGATAGAAGCACCCTTAAGGAGGGCTAATGGCAGTACTCCCTCACCTCCTTCCTGTTATCCGCCAACGCTGATGTCGTACCAGGCCGTAGGCACCATCCAAGAACTCCACATAAATATACAGGGTGATCTCCCTGTAGCAGAAATCCACACCCCGTTCCCCCCTCCCTGGTCCCAGGTCGGGGCATTTAGAACGGGGTCATGTTCAATATGAACAATTCTGTCGCAATGGTCCCTTCTCCTTCTGTCAACCTCTCCGGCCACCACTATATTAAGCTGGCCTTCCATCGAGGGAACTAATTACAAGACAGATGTGAGGGAAGCCAAGAAGAAAGTCAGTGGTCGGCCACCTGGTGATCAGACGCTCGACTCCCGGCACGACCTTGAAACGACCTCGGAGGGTTCGGCCGACCGGTGCAGTCGATTCGTTGCACTTGCCCGATTTCATCGATATATCACTCGATATATCCGAAGCGACTCCTTAATCTACTTCCGTTAGCGCTGTGAGTAACGGTTCGGCCGCGCTGGCCCCGCCGACGCTCGAGGATATAAAGTTGGCCATGTGTGAACTCGAATTATAGGTCTCACTTCCCTGAACCCGATTTCCCCGATCAACAGGGGCTGTAAATAAGCCGCGCGCTGCTAACCTATGAAATATCTTAGCAGTACAATGCTGCTACACACGCGTTTGCCACAGGCTTAACTTTACAGTCGTAAACTACCAGCTTGCCACTGTTCACACGTGACCTCCTTTCGAAATCTCATAATTTGAATCACCGACACCGCACTAGTTAATGAAAACGGTTGTACACATACCTTCACACAAACAGCACGACAGTGGAGACTAGAAGCGTTGTCACTGCAACTGGACATGATGTCGGAAGTCTTTAACCCTCGTCAAGACACGGCGTCCTGCTCTCTCTCCCTTAGCACTAGGCCAAAATGTCGACTGCCTGCCGGCAACCTTTGTCTCCAACTGATCAGGTGTTCCCGGACAATCGACTGCGCAGTCAGACATGCGCAGTCGGTCTTGCCCGGACATCTGAATAATCTAAAAGGGCGAGCAACGATTCGGGTCGGGTAGAGTCAAATTACTGGTTACTTCCCTTTCACTGGTAAATTTTCGTCACCCGAATCTCCGATGTCTCACCGGACCTTTCCTCAGCAGAAACATCACGAGGCGGACCCACTGAGTTCTGTGACATAGGCCCTCTCTTAAGAGAGTTGACCGGGTCAACTCTTTTCCTCAGGAGGTTCGGTCCGAGTGATCTCAACCTCTTCCTCCGGGACCGGATGCCTAGACAGAAAATCAATCAGCCCCAACATTCTCCTTACCGAGAAGGTATTCAACTGTAATGTTGTAGGGCTGAAGCACCAACAACCCACGCATTCAGCGCGCGTTGAGCTTCTGGGAGGTGGCCAAATCCATCAAAGATCGATGGACTGAAGGTACCCGAAAGGGTACACCATCCCATACACGCATTGCTGGGACTTCTAACAAGCCCAGACTTACCACAAACACTCGCGCTCGCCCGTCGAGCTGTTACGTTCGGCCTGCCGAAATACCGACACGCGTACGCGACGGGTCGCAATACAGGTGGATCTTCTCATCCCGCCTGTAACGGTGTCGTTACTACCGCTCGTTTTCCCTACGCTACACGCCTTGGGATCAACGGTATCGTCCTCGATGGACCATGCAGTCTTCCAGACCCGTCTGGACTGTGGCTTCCCCGGCCATCTCTTTCGACAGCGAGGTTGGTCAGTCGGTGATCGAAAGGAGTTCCCGGCCTCACGCGCCTTTCCCGACGCTACCCATCCCGTCCGAACTAGGTTACTAGGGAATCCTTCCCCCTGGGCCTCTTCCAGACGTATGATGGTTCCCCTATCACTGGGTGGACAATCGGACCTACCCCGTACATTCCCATAGTCATCCCTATGTAGTACTGGGTCTGTTTGGTCTCCGTCTGGACCTGTAACCTTATTTCCTGCGACTGCCATCGCCAACAGGTGTGGAGATTTTTCACCGGACCTCTCCTCGGGTTTCCGTAGGAGATTTGCATGGAAAATTCTCAAAATTCCCCCGATCCGGATCTCGTAGTTGGACTTGGACACTACCCTTATCACGGGAAAAGGTCCTTGCCATCCTACTTCGAGCATATCGGTCCTTCCGGGACCCCATAATAATGCTCCATCTCCCACCTTAAGAACTAATCTAGTCTTAGTCCGATTCTGGGGTGTAGCCTTCTGGCACTCTGGGCAAGACTTTACTAACCGGCGTATATCGCCAGTCATTCCGGGCCAATAATAATGACCGGAAATTCGCTGCAGCGTCGCTCTGACACCCATATGTCCACTCCAGGATAGATTACTACCGGATATGGCGTGTCCCCTCTGAAGAATTTGGAGACGGTAGTCATTCGGGACCACCAACTGTCCGTGCAGTTCATTTCCCCGTCCGGCTCTTCGGTAGAGCAGCCGATTCTTCAGATAGTACTGGCCCCGTTGCGGTGGGTCAGCACTTTTCTGCAGCTTCTTGTAGCAATGGCACAGCGTTGCGTCATTGCTCTGGGCAGTGCTCAAATCCCCTAGCAGGGGTTCCGAGCTGGTTGCATCTGCCTCGTCTTTTCCCGCGTGGACGCATTTATGTATGTCGCCTAGGTGGATTGGCTCCTTCGGCACCCCTAGAAATACATATTTGCTTCCCAGGATCACGGGATATAGGGGATCGAGTAATACAGCTGCTGGAATGATGCCCGTGACGTATCTGGAGCTAATCTCCACATTGGCTATCGGTAACGTCATGGCAACAGCACTCTTCATGGCAGGCTGTATCTCGATGTTCTTCCCCGTGAGTTGGTCTGGTCGCACCAGACTGGCAGCAATTACGGCTTCGCCATCCAGGCCAGTGTCGTAGAGACACTCCACCTGTTGGCCGTTTACTTCCACCAGCTCTACCACTGGTGGTCGTTCTTGGTCCACAGTCCTGTTAACGACCTCGACCTTTTCGTTGGAAACCGCCTTTGGTTCCACTAGGCAGGCCGCGAAGTGAGAGCTTTTAGCCTTCGCTTTGCAATCCTTCGTATTATGCGAGGGCTCTTTGCAAATCGAACACCATCTTCCCTTCCAATTCTTCTTCGGGGAAGATTTAGGTGGGCTCTTACTCCCATCTTTTGACTTCTCTGGACTTTTTCCTGTGGACCTTTCTGAAGACTCTACCTTTTTCTGCTGAGAGCTTTTAAATTTCTTCTTGTCAGACTTGTCCTGACCTTTAATACTAGTGGGACAGGTATCACTAGCCTCCCCATGTACTGTCGTAGTATTTCTTGGGGTGAGGGAAGCATACTATTACATCTTAATAACGGGATAGATGCACTCTGGGAATACAATAAATCTCAGTCTACAGACCCCACCAGCCCTTGGATTCCTGTCTCTCTCACTATCAACCGCTGGACAATACCTTTTTCACCTCTCATCCAGAACAGATGACACGACTCTGGTGTCTACACATAATGACTATATGATATAATGTACAAGAGGAATGGTCATGAGAGAATCCTGTACTATATGATATAATGTACAAGGGAAGTGTTCATGAGAGAATCCTGGCCACCGCCAGGCGATAGAAGAAATGGCTATCTGGATTAGTCTCAGGCCGTCTCACTCATCACTGTACACTGGGTACGATACCACAAGGTTAAAGAGGTCACTCATCTGCACACGTAGCGTGGAATGTCTCTGCCGAGGTGTAGTCTCAATTGGACTGACTAGCACGTCAATGTGGTGACTCCAAGTTGCGGTGGTACGTGATGACTCTGGACTAACATCCCTGCAGAAGTTCTGAAGGCCTGTCCTTCAAGCTTCACTGGTAAGGCCGGTGCTAGACAACAGTCCTAAGAATCCACCCTAACATTTAACACAATGTAACAATGTCAAAGTTCTGGAACCAGATGGTGGTCTCTACTGGGATCAGGATGGGTATAACTGGGCCTATCAGCACAGAAAGTTGGCACAGTTCAAGTTGACTCTGTCACTCAAAGTCAGTACTGGTAGCTCGTGACACTGTAATGAAGGTCACCAATGTTCCTAGTATAAACGGGTAAACTCTTCCCGGAACAGCAGGCCATTCTGAAATAAAGGGTAAGGTAGTTCCTCTCGACCCGTTTGGCTATTGGGTCACACTGTCAAAAATGTTCACAGACAAGAGGACACGATACTCGCCCGTGTGTAGCCATCATAATACTTGGTGGACTGACTGAATATCATTTAGCGGGTAAGACGGGACTGGACTGTGGCGCAGTGACTTCCCGGCACGTGGTGTGGTGTAGAAGCCTCACTTCACGTCACCTAGGTCAGCCAGCCATTTAGCAGCCTTCACCAAGTCATCTTCCTCTGGTCCCGTCACGTACGTCTCTCAGAAAGTAGAACCTGCCAAAGATAACACCATGTGTGAATATCGTGACACAGACTTACCCCAGAGGTACACGTTACCTATGTGTACTCAGCATAGGCCGGTGTCGCCATGACCCGGCCGGCAGCCTCACAGACCAGGATCCACTGCCAAACTGAACTAGGTCTGGGTCCTAACAAGTGCTGGCTGAACCGTCCTCCGTCTCGAACTCGACCAAGGTAGGGCTGTGTATCTGGTCATGGTGTCGGCGAAATCCTTCTGTCCTAAAAAAGACTTCTAAGGACACAACATACCAGGTTAGTAGGTTAAAGGTACCTAGAGACAGAATGGCTCTGAAGGAGAGCCGGTGACCACCGAATTCCCCTCCCTCGGAGGTAGCCCCTCTCCCTGGTTCGATTTTAGGATTACCTACTATCCACCAGGTCTCCTGGAGCTCTAGCTCTGATCCAGGAATGTAATAGATTATACAGGGAAATCCCCCTGTAGCGGAAGTCCACATCCCGTTCCCTCCTCCCCTAGTTAGGGTCAGAGCATTTGGAACGGTGTTCAGCTGGTTGTGACCAGCTCTGTCGCATTCCCCAGTTTCTCCAGTGTCAACCTCTCGGGAACCAACTGTATATCAAGATGGTGTTCCGTCACGGCAACCAATAACCTAAATAGTAAGAGGCAAGCTCAGCAAAGCCAGTGGTCGCCACACCAAAGAATTCGAACTTAGACACCCGCAATGTCCTTCGAATGACCTTCGACACGTCCGGCGATCATCGCATGGGTTTCGTCTAGTTCGGCCGAGTTCCCTGATACCTCACTCGACCTATGTTCTACAACGCCTTCGCCAACTTCCGTTTGTGTCGACGACGTTAGAGTTCTAAGGCCGCCCAGGAGTGAACTCGGACAACTAACACTATTGGGCCTGTCCTAAATGTCTATAACTACTTGTAGCGGCAATAACACGCATTCACGTACTTGTACAATTGTAACGCAAAAACAGGCCTACAATCCATCGTGTTCAATTAGACTGCAGTGTTAAGTTAAAACACAAGCCCACAGGTTCACCCCTGACTGACCTTTGTACGCCGGGCTATACATGCGGTCGAACAGCTTCGGTTCAACGCGGTAGTGACACACATTATTTATCTAATTATGTTTCACGTACCTTACGACAAACTGTGTATTCAGAATTGAGGAGCTCCCGTCCCAACACTGGACGTTCTGTCGGTTTTCTTTGATAAACAGCAAGACACTGGCTTCCTCTCTCCCATTTACGAATTAACACAGTCGTTCAACCACAGCGTCTTGCTCCCACGGCCGGATCTCAACTGAGCCTCTCTTTGTTCTGAGACGGTTCTTGCGCATGCGTTAGCGGAACTGGTTGGGTTGAGCTTGTCTCACACGAACAGTCGAGAAGTCAAGGGCCACCAACCGCCCTTGCGTGGGTTACATTAATACCTCGGTTGTATCCCTTCGACTAGAGCTAGACATACTGAAAAAGGGGAATTGGACTTGTGGGAGTATTGCTAGGTGAATTCTCAGCCGTTCCATGACATGTACTACGACGTACCTTTCCGCCAATTTTGCCACGACGTCTAACCTCTCCGCCCCCTGTTCCCCCAAGAAAGTTTTTAGCGGTTTCGACATATGCTTTCGCATTTGGTCGACGATCATTAGTTCTTCGAGACTTTCGTAGTCTTTCGCAAATCCGGCTAACTCCATCCATTTATGCAAATAGGATTTGAGTCGCAGGCTATACGCGGCGAATAACTCACTAGGTTCGCGGTTCGCAGACCGAAACTTCTTCCGGTACGTGTGTGAAGTCATTTCGAACCGTTTCAATAACGCCTCTTTCAACGCATCGTAATCGTTCTCGTGTCCGGCCGGTAAACGGGCATAGACCTCGAACGCTGTTCCGCGCAAACCTTGGGATAATTTCAGACACCATTTGTCTTTATCGAGACCCATTGCGACAGACATAGCCTCGAATTTCTGTAGGAACTGATCTATCTTCTCTTTGTCTTCCTCAAAAATTGCAAGAGGAAACTTCATGGCCTGGTAACCATGTCTACCTAAGGTGGGTGAACCAAGGAGTGAAGAACCTCCTACTGCTCCCTCAGTATCTCTACTGGTTTGTGCCTTGAGCTCGAGTTCCCGCATTCGGTACTCATGCTCTCGCTCAAGTCTCCTAGCTTCTTGTTCAGATTCGAACTTCTTTTGCTCAGCTTCTAACTTTTTAGCTGCTTGCTCAGCTTCCAACTTTTTAGCTGCTTGCTCAGCTTCTAACTTCTTAACTGCTTGCTCAGCTTCTAACTTCTTTTCCTCCAAGGCTAACTTTCTATCCTCCAGGTCCGCTTCACGCTTTTTTCTCTCTCTTTCTTCCTGCCGGAAGTCTCTTTCCACCTCTTGTATATATTGCGAAAGTGCATCACCTCTCAGGCCCATTCCTTCGCCTGTTGCCTGCACTTCAGTCATATTTAGTTTGCCAGAGGCCATAGTTAGGGTGGGTGTGTTAGTAGTGTTAGTGTATATCCAAAAGTGCAATATATAGATAGTCAGTACACAACTCTAATCTATACACAACACACAGCACACCACAAGTCACTCCGTCTTCGTCAAGAAAGAAATAGGACCCAAGACCTACATAGACTTATATAGTGAGGATAGGAATGATATGTCCTAACACCTATCAATAATCACCAGAGCTGAATCTTTTGGATCCCGGATGAGCCCCCAAATAATGTCATAGCACTCCCTGGGGTGAGGGGAACCTGCTATCACACTTTAACAACGGGATACCTTTAGCCCTGGGACATAGGTGACCTCAGTCCACAAACCCCTTCGACCCTTGGAACCCTATCTCCCTCACTCTCAACCAAGGGACGTTACCCCTTTCAAACTTCGTCCTGAACTCATGACGCAACTCTGGCAGCTATCTATGTTAACAATATGGTGTATTATAAAAGATGAATGGATGAATGAGAATGATAATGATTCCGAGATAGACCTTGCAGTATCTATGCGAGATAAGACGTGGCAAGGATCGAGTAGCCTCCAGGAGGAAGTGTCATCATCGTCAGGGCCTCAAGTCACACTATTGGGTAAGTCAGACACGCTCACCAAGTCTCTCAGGCCTCCCTCCAGGTATAGGTTTCTCCACTTGGATAGGATGGCTGGCGAGTTGACTCACTGGTACTTGGGACCTTCGGTGGATGACGTCCCTGAAGTCTGGATCACCTTAGGTATAAAGACTCTCTCGGAAGCTGAGGAACTAGAACACTCCTCCGAAGCGTCTGGAAAAGTCTGATGGTACTGCAGGTATAGCAAGAGGATGATCTCTCACTCAATGGTAGTAGCAGTCCTAACTGTCTATGCAACCCGCGCAGATCCTCTGACTCATAGCGCAGATATCACAGCACAGATACCTCTCCCGCTGAAACGTGTCACGTTAGAGTTCAAAACAGACACAAGTTCTTCCACAATATCAGGCACCCCAGGGTACCAGGCACTTAGTAGCGGAGACATCAGCATTATTTGGCATGCAGGCAGTCAGTCAGGGTCACAACCTGGACACTAACAACAATCAGATACTTGCCCAGCTGGAGTAACGAATAAGGCGATATGGTGTTGTCCTGACACATAACCTGGGCTATCAGACGTGGAGTGGGCGAGGCGTTAGCTGGAGCCCATCCTGAGACGTACTCTCGATTGTACGTACTGCTCGCTGCTGTAGTGGTCTTCCCAGCTGTTCACACCGGCTGTCGCCCTAGTCCGGATCACTGGACTCGTCCCCAGATCATGGCTCTGCTCTCAACAAGATAGAATCTGTGGAGGATAATACTCAGTGAGAGCACCATGAATCAGACTTACCCACAGCAGATACACTTAAGTCCCCATTACTCAGACATGTGGACCCTTCCCATAAGGGCCGCACTCCTTCACTGGCTGCTCCAATGGTCGAGGACAGACTGGACCTAGAACCAAAGTGGCAGCTGTCCACCTACATCCTCTTTCTCAGACGAACGTAGGACTGGGTCAAGGTTGGTGTCGGAGATATGGGTCTCTGCTGAAACATAGCTAGACAACACATGTGGTTAGTGAGTTAGTTGTACGTAAAGATAGAAGCACCCTTAAGGAGGGCTAATGGCAGTACACCCTCACCTCCTTCCTGTTATCCGCCAACGCTGATGTCGTACCAGGCCGTAGGCACCATCCAAGAACTCCACATAAATATACAGGGTGATCTCCCTGTAGCAGAAATCCACACCCCGTTCCCCCCTCCCTGGTCCCAGGTCGGGGCATTTAGAACGGGGTCATGTTCAATATGAACAATTCTGTCGCAATGGTCCCTTCTCCTTCTGTCAACCTCTCCGGCCACCACTATATTAAGCTGGCCTTCCATCGAGGGAACTAATTACAAGACAGATGTGAGGGAAGCCAAGAAGAAAGTCAGTGGTCGGCCACCTGGTGATCAGACGCTCGACTCCCGGCACGACCTTGAAACGACCTCGGAGGGTTCGGCCGACCGGTGCAGTCGATTCGTTGCACTTGCCCGATTTCATCGATATATCACTCGATATATCCGAAGCGACTCCTTAATCTACTTCCGTTAGCGCTGTGAGTAACGGTTCAGCCGCGCTGGCCCCGCCGACGCTCGAGGATATAAAGTTGGCCATGTGTGAACTCGAATTATAGGTCTCACTTCCCTGAACCCGATTTCCCCGATCAACAGGGGCTGTAAATAAGCCGCGCGCTGCTAACCTATGAAATATCTTAGCAGTACAATGCTGCTACACACGCGTTTGCCACAGGCTTAATTTTACAGTCGTAAACTACCAGCTTGCCACTGTTCACACGTGACCTCCTTTCCCGCGCCGGACAGTACACGCGTTAGCGAAATCTCATAATTTGAATCACCGACACCGCACTAGTTAATGAAAACGGTTGTACACATACCTTCACACAAACAGCACGACAGTGGAGACTAGAAGCGTTGTCACTGCAACTGGACATGATGTCGGAAGTCTTTAACCCTCGTCAAGACACGGCGTCCTGCTCTCTCTCCCTTAGCACTAGGCCAAAATGTCGACTGCCTGCCGGCAACCTTTGTCTCCAACTGATCAGGTGTTCCCGGACAATCGACTGCGCAGTCAGACATGCGCAGTCGGTCTTGCCCGGACATCTGAATAATCTAAAAGGGCGAGCAACGATTCGGGTCGGGTAGAGTCAAATTACTGGTTACTTCCCTTTCACTGGTAAATTTTCGTCACCCGAATCTCCGATGTCTCACCGGACCTTTCCTCAGCAGAAACATCACGAGGCGGACCCACTGAGTTCTGTGACACATATAAGGAGTGGAGCCAGCTTGAGATACAATTAGACTATGTGACAACATATTTTGAAACAAGCCTTTGTCTTAAGGAGTCCACCGTTTGGTCGGGTTCCTGCCAAAGTTTCAACTTGGCCTTGTGAGGCTAAAGCCTCTCACTTGCAAATATGATCGTCAACTTCCCTTCCTGGTTAGGGGAGGGGTTTCTAGCCCATTTGTACTCTCTGCGCCTGGGATAAGCATGTAAATTCATTATAAATGTTATTACCGTGCCCTTTGATAAAACAGCTATCATTGTTTATGTATGTGAATTGTGAAACGGTGAGATTGTTTCATTGAAAAGATAGCCTGAGTATTCGCTTTTTGCAAAACTGTCATGTTTGTCCCACTGATGGTTCTCCTAAGCTTGCAATCTCATCTGCTATGAGTAACTTATTATATGCTTTGTGAATATATCTTGCCACCAAAGCATATAATCTTCAAATTTTCTGTGTGCATTAGAGTGTTTTATCTAAGTGCATCTCTTGAACTTTTTTTCCTACACTGCAGAAATATTACTATGAACGTATATCATGGACATGCTTTTCATGCTGGCGAAATGTTGTTGCTAAACTGTAGCTTTACTTTCGTGCACTTATGAGTGAATCTTTTTGTTTACATCGTTTGTAAATATACAGAGTGTGGGATTGTCATGTAATCGTTTTCATGAATAGTGTTATGGGAGTGAAGTGAATGCCAGTTTTTTTATGAGTTATAATCTCATTTGGGAAGAAGGACGATTTTTCATATCCCTTACGGGACGTTGCAGTCAACATGATCATTTTCAGCTGCTGTTGAACCGCTACCGATTCTCGCGCAGGTTACGTTACTCACGAGAATATATGGGATTACGGAGAAAGACGTTCACCCTAGGCCAGGGAGACCGGAGGAAGAAGGATGACGCACCATATATCCACATGTATTGCAAGACGTGTACTTCATGTCAGCATTGCACAATTGTGTTGATGACATGGTGGATATTTTATGTCCAGGGAATTGATAACAGCATTCTTAAATAGTTGCCATAATACCATTTGCTCCTAAAGTTGTGCACTTATTATGATTCCGGGATTCGGTGGGTATCAGAACAGCGTTCATTAAACCTCCTGCTCCCAAGAGTCAGGTGGGGAACAGACAATATGTTCTTGTGTTCTAGTTTTTGAGATATTGGATAAATATCCATTAGATAGCTCCCACGTTGTTCTATGAGAAGATTCACATGTTTTCTCTTTTGTGAGTGTTTTACATATTTTGTTGGTTCATGATATTTACTTTCACTGCGAGGCAAGGGAACTGAGGAGGATGATGGAGGAAGGCACTTGTGTATGAATGTACAACCTGAAGGAATTGTTGACTGGTCTGGTCGTTGGCCATTTGCCATTTGCCAGTTGACAACGGCATATTGCAGTTGTAGTTATGGAAAGGAGATTATGAGACCTTGACATGATGTCTTTGTCTCATAATGTCTTTGTCATATTATGATAAGTTGTATTATCATGATGTTTGGTTGATTGTGACGTCCCTAACTCCTCAGGTAGTTCCAATATCAATCCCGAATAGGTGTTGATCAATGAATGGATACCCCACACTTTCAGAGTTGGACTAAATTCCATCACCAGAGAAGTCGGTTTGGTGAATTAGAAACACCCTCCCTTCTCCTCCCCTTATTTTCTTTTCTTTATGTTTGTTGATATTTCAGTTACGACGACATTGGGTTTTATTTCTAATGTATCTAGATAGTGTTCTTTTTCACTTTGGAGCACCCGAGAGAGACGGGTGGTATATTGGCCTTATATTCAAGAACAGGAAACTTGGTAACAGCCCTGCATATGATTTGCATCAGATTGTGTCTGGAGAGTGCAATTGTTTGCTGCCACACTCACTGGATAATTGTGTCAGCACATAGATGTACAGGGTGGATTACTTAATACGGTTGAAATCTCAGGTCCCTATATCTGGGAACTTCCGGACAGCGTTCCTGATTAAAGTGTCTGCCAAGACATGAGGATGTGCCGTTTTCGATTAAATAAAGAGTGATACCCTGTTTATGGACCAACCGCTAGTTTTCACCTTCAACTGACTTATATAAGAACCTGATGGATAGTCTATGTTTTACAAGCCTATAGCTAGGTGGATAATATAAATGCTGTGTAGACTCTCAGCTTTTTTTGCAAGTTATATCCTTCCTACCACAGATATATGCAGGCAAGTTCTATACCCAATTCAGGTTATAACAATCATGTATCCATCTGAGAACCATATGCCATTTCTATGCTAGACGAATTACACTACGCAAGAAGATAGCTAACTCAGCTCATCAGTAGCTGTGAAGCAGTGGAAGTATGTTCAGGGGTGTGTAGGATTATCCTCTCATGCTTACTAGCAGTGGATATGGATACCATTCTGGTGGAATATAAGTGTGGTGTACCCTTACACTTTTCAAGGATTACTTTCCGGATATTTATGAAAGAGGAAGAGATTTATAAGCATCACACAAAGAGAGATCAGGAGGCTGTCTTTAAAAAAAAAAAAAAGAATACTTTATTAATTTTTAGGCCTAGAGTGTTTTTATAATTTTTTTCTTGACATAATGTTGGTTGTTTATGAACTTGTTAGAGGGTTTTTATGGAATCTATTCTTTTTTTTTTTTGACTTATGTGATTCACATGTATATGATGTTGTATTCGATGTATATGATATCACAGTTCAGTTCACAAATTGTTTCAAAACCCAATACTTATCAATATAGTGTGTATGTTTAACCAAGCTTTGAAGTTGATTCATTGTGATACTTTGTTCAACAGTGGTTGCTCACATCTGTTATGTAATACAATTGTTGTGTGACCCTGTTTATAAAAAATGTTGGAGATCACAAGTGAGGCTGGAGACCTACACATAGACAACTTTTCCATTTAGAGTGAGCATCTTACTCTGTTGCCTGTGATAAATTTCCAGGATCTCTACACCTTCCACGTGAACCTATTCTTCTATCTTAGTGTTGAACTTGTATCCCTTTTCTGCCTTGATCAATGCCATTCCAAGATTTCCTTAAGAAAGCTGATTGAGAATGATAACCCATCCCATTCGGGATACCCATAGCAAACCTAGCGTTGTCAACCATTTATTATTTTAAACAATATAACATGACACAAAGTAGTGCAGCTTTACATCACAGAATTAAGACACATACAGGACGTTGCGGCGATTAGCTCCATCAGCAAACAAACACATTCACAAACACAACATACTGTCAAGGAGATCTCCTGTGACTCTCTCTCTTCTCTCTCTCTCTCTCTCTCTCTCTCTCTCTCTCTCTCTCTCTCTCTCTCTCTCTCTCTCTCCAAACAATCTTGCTTCTCTGTGCCTACCCACATCATGTGTATTACCAGTGTTTGGATCTTATACAACCCCAATAACACAGGCATTGGGCGATATGATCTTATAATACGTCTTATAACAATCAACCTTACTTACCTTATTTCATAGGGAACAGTATGAGTGAAGCCTCGTATTTGTAGACCGACCTACTTCGCATACCCCATGAGGCACTAACAGGAGCAATACCCACCTATCTCTCTTTTTTCTCTCTCTCTCTCTCTCTCTCTCTCTCTCTCTCTCTCTCTCTCTCTCTCTCTTATATATACCTTGCACATGCCCATATACACTAGCATTTTGTCTGTTGAGCGGTGTATGTGTATGTATGTGCGTTCACGCATATCAGTCCACCCAGACTTTAGGACTCGCCTCATAATAACATATATGAGTATATAATGGGGTTTTGGTTAGTACCCCCATCATGCTTGCGCCCCCTCATGCTTCGTTAGTACATCCACTGAGATTGCTCAGATACCCCTACCAGGCTAGTTACCGTCCTGGCCTCCTGCCTCCACCCCCTTCTTTCAATGTGCTCACTGAGCCGTAACACCTATCACCGGGTATAAAAAGAATACATCAGAGATTTTCTGAGTTGCTTACAGATCGGAACAGTGAGGTGACAGTAGTGCACTGGGGCGCACGTCCACGTATTTCAGCATCCAGCCACGTGGCTGTACGTGGCAGGTAATTTTTGGGTGAAGTGTGAGCTCGTCGACGGACGAGGGCAGGGCTGAAGGATTTGGTAATTTGAGTGGTTAAAAATGGGGGGGGGGGGAGGGTGTTTTGGTGGGATTTTGTCTGGAACGGGGGTATATTTTGGTTGGTGGGTTGTTTCTGTAAAAGTAATTAAGGTATTGGAAATAGAAAGAGGGGTGTAAAAGTGTGTATTCGTGTCTATGAATTTTTGGTTGGTGAGATTTCTGTAAAAGTAATTAGTGGCGGTGTATGAAGGGAGTACGGATGAAGGGGTGGGGAAACTGTAAGTTATATATTTTGGTTGGACGTGGTTACAAAGGAACGGAGTATATGAATGATAAATATGTTAGACAACTATGGGTGGTGAGATGATTGAAAGATAAACTGTCAAGGGCGGGGGTGTGACGGTGTGTATGGTCTCTGCCAGTGAAAATAAGACAGTAGAATTCTTGTTTAGGCGGGGATGGTGGGTAAGAGGTGGGTGTAATGAAAACGAGGGTTCCAACCACATGTTATGGTAGTCGGGGAAATTCATGATGGTTGGTGAGAATGTAAAAATAATTAAGGTATGAAGGGGTAAAATGTTCGTACCGTTTTAAATGTGTGATGATAAGAGCGAGTTTGGGGTGATAGTAGTGTCTTAGTGAAATTAAAGGGTGGTATGTTCATAGTAGCTTATTCACTACCATCATTACAAATGAAATCTTATAAAGGTGTAATGGATATGGTGTCATTTGGTGGTAAGAGGTGGGTACCAGGTATTAGTGGTCAAGTAGGAGTGGTCGAGGGCGATATAGGGGAGGTCATAAATGTAATGGGTATTGATAAGAGGTGTTATGTTCATAGTTACACACTGGTCAACCAGTGGTCAAGCAGCGGTCAAGTAGTCAAGTGAGGAAATTTTAGGGAAAAGTGGTTGTAATGATAGGGTGATGCTTAAAGGGTGGTAAATTAGTGGTCAAGCAGTGGTCACGTAATGGTCAAGTGGTGATCAAGTGAGAAAATTTTAGGGGAAAAGTAGTTGTAATGATATGGTGATGCTTAAAGGGTGGTAAATTAGTATTCAACCAGTGGTCAAGCAATGGTCAAGTAATGGTCAAGTAGTCAAGTGAGGAAATTTTTGGGAAAAGTGATTGTAACGATATAGTGATGCTTAAAGGGTGGTAAATTAGTGGTCAAGCAGTGGTCAAGTGGTCAACTGAAGAAATTTTAGCGGAAAGTAGTTGTAGCGACATGGTGATGCTTAAAGGGTGGTAAATTAGCCGTCAAGTAGTGGTCAAGCAGTGGTCAAGTAGTGGTCAAGTGGTCGAGTGACCACTTAAATTGTAGAGGACGATGTTCCTAAGATTATGGTAGTGATTAAAGTGATCGATCGATGACGTGGTCAAGCAGTGGTCAAGCAGTGGTCAAGTGGTCGAGTGACCACTTAAATTGCAGGGGAAAGTACGTATAGTGCAATGGTGGTGGGTAAAGTGAGGAGGAATCACTAGTAGGGAGAATAGTACTACCAATATTAGCGACAAGAATATTAGCTGGTGCGTTGTTAGAGATACAAGTCTCTTTTTTGTAGGGTGTGTAAAAATCATACAAAGAGGGTCATACAACCACAAAGACAACCAAGTACACACATGTACACACTTGATACACACAAATACAAAGACAACCAAACACACACACGTACACACATACAGGTACAGAAGTACAGACAAACCATACCATTACTACTGTCATCACAACTATACACAAGTACACACAGACACACTCATCCATACACAAGAACACTCAAAGACAAACACAAAGAAGACCAAACACACACACGTACACACATACAGATACAGAAGTACAGACAAAACATACCATTACTACTGTCATCACAACTATACACAAGTACACACAGACACACTTACCCATACACAAGAACAATCAAAGACATACACACCCATCTCCTACCATTACTACTGTCACAACAACAGCTATACACAAGTACACACATAAACAAATACACAAAGAGGGTCACACAACCACACATACAAACACAAAGACAACCATACACAGACAACCCATACCATTACTATTGTCACATCAACAGCTATACACATGTGCAGAGACAACACAGACACAGTCGTACCATTACTACTGTCATCACAACTATACACAAGTACAGACACACTCATCCATAATCAACTACACAAATACACACCTACAAACAAAAAACACACAAAGACACAGACACATTTGTACATACAGACATGAACACTGACAAGTACGCATACCCATCTCCTACCATTACTACTATCATCACAACTATACACAACCACGTACAGACACATCTGCACGTACACACAGACATCAACTACACAAATACACACCCAAAGACAGATACCCGTACAACAACAAAGACAGACACAAAACACATACAGACACGCGTACACACATGCAAACACAAACACAGACATATACAGACAAGTACAGACCTACAACCGTACAAACACAAATCCACACCCATCTCCTACCATCATTACTGTCAACATCAGCTATACACAAGTACAGATACACTCACCCATCGCAAATACACACACCCATAGCCTCTTCATGGCCCCACAAGAATATCACAAACTACACAAACCACATACCCTTTTTGGTAACGAACGCGGATGTCCGAGAAGCCCCTACGTCATCAACGCCATATGCAAACGTCATTAAGTGGTAGCATGAGTCATCGGTCACGTGAAGGCGGGTGGCGTGAGAATACCCTGTCTACAAAAACTGCCACGTCAGCTATATAGGGTCGTGTGCAGAACCAGTGTATAAAATAGACGGCGTCTCCTCACTCGGTCTACACCAGTTCACGTGGTGACTTGGGTGGCTACAGAGTTATTTTTGTGAAACACGGTGGTGTGAGCCTTATTCGTTTCATCGGCAGCTGATAAAACAGTGAAACATATATTGTATACATCAGAACTTTTTTTGCGGTTATAAAATACCGAAAGAGCTTTGTAAATCTCGACAGTTGTGTGACTTATTTACATATCAGTTTATCAATATGCCCACCAAACCTACTTTCACGTGTTCAGTGTGCGACAAAGACTTCCGTGATGCAAATAATCTTAATCGCCACATTCGGACCATTCACGACACGAAAGATCAACCACACTTATGTCATATCTGTGGACAACGTTTCAACAGAAAAGACACTCTACAACGACACAAACGAACACAGCATCACCGGCCTATGGATACAGTAGAAGCAATTACTACAACTACCTCTTCAATATCAGAGACGACACCACCAACAACCCCGACGACACCACCAACTGAAACCAATATAGCTAACACTCAGACACAACCAGTCAAGAATATTCTTGAACAAGTGATAGACGACGAACCAGAGACACTACACATTCTTCCACCCGATATTCAACAAACATATAGAGAAAATTGGGAAGCTATCAGGACACATCACAAGATTAGCAAGTGGTTATCGACATACACATTCTTTATTAGCCCGGAAATACAAACCCCTATCAAGTGGACAGATACGTTGTATAAGATATTCCAAGCCCAAATTAGTAGCTTTAAGATAAACTTTAGCTTTCATTTAGTGTTACGACATAGAGAAACACAAGATCTTAGATTCTATCATGCATCATTTAACAATTCTTCTGTTTTAGAATTTCCATCGCTAATAAATAACAGACACGACTTTGACGCCTTCCTTACATCAGTACACGAACATGACATTCATTCCTACGCCATCCAACAACTTACAGACACCAAATATACACTAGAGACAGTAGCTGGCATATGTTTTTATCTCTTTCATATGCCCGAGTTCGCGATAGGTTGATGTCTAGGTGACATATCATCCCCCAACTACATTGTTTTATATTTTTGTCACTAATCATATATGTCATTGATGTTTTCTTATGGTATATCGCTAAACTGTTTTGATGAATATGTTGTGAACACATATATTTTGACGATAAAAATATTGAAACCAAGATTTTTGTTTGTTGATTTTTTAAAGTGGTTTGTGTTCATGACGTTGTCTTTTTTCTTGTCGGAACAGAGCTTACAGTACCAGACATGAACAAAGTTTTAGAAGAAGTTATGGCAAATACAGAAATATTTTAGTCAAATGTATAAAAAGTAGGAGTTAACCAAATATGGAAAGGCCAAAATACGAAATGTCTCTGTCAAATTTATGAAAACTAGGAGTTAGTCAATAGTAAAAAAGCTAGGTCAAATACGAAAATGTGTCATCCAAATGGAAAAAAATATTGACCAAGTAACGAAATACACCGGCCAAATTTATAAAAAGTAGGAGTTAACCAAAGGTGAAAAAATATCGACCAAAGAGAGAAATATTGCAACTAAACTTATAAAAGGTAGGAAAATATGTCAACCAAAACGGAAAAGGTCAACCAAAGATATATCTCAACCAAACTTATAAATATATCATCAATTCTTATTTTAAAAAAAAATAGAAAAATGCGTCAGACAAATCGGAAAAATGTTGGCCAAATACAGAAATAACTCGAACAAACTTATAAAAAGATAGGAAAAAATATTACCCAACACAACTAAAATGTTGACCAAAGTTATAAATATCACATCCAAACTTATAAAAACTACGAGTTAACCTTATAAAAAAAGTAGGAATATTTGTCAACCAAAGCGAATCAACTAAAGACACCTTTCAATCAAACTTATAAACTTTGTCATCCAAAGTGCTAACAACTAGGAAAATCTGTCAGCCAGTCTAAGAAATAGCTATGGAAAACTAAGAACTACGTCGACCAAACTTAGGCAAAGGTGTTACCAAAATTAGGGAAAAAATGTAACTTCCGTAGTTATCTCATACATGTCTTGAACTTTTATCTGAAAACCAGTTATCAATGTCACCACTTTCCCGATTTTACATTACCGAAACCTCCAACTTCACCGTATCTACTACAGAAAACCCTTATACAGACTAATCACTCATCTCTCCACACTCTTGGTTTCTTTCTAACACAAAATGGTCACATCAACAAGAACTTCAAACCTCCATTGTACACGTGGTCCATTGAAACAAACATAACAACATTTAAGGTAAGGTCGTCTATGGTTCCATCTGGTATATTTTCTGTATCATCTAAGTATTCGTCAGCAAAGATCCATTTTCTACGACTGCCATCTTCATCTTTCTATACCACAATGTCTGCTACACTATCGTTTTATTGTTCCATCTTTCAACAATACAACGGTTTTTCTCGAAGTCTGCCTAAAATAACATTTCTTAGGGTGTCCACTCCTAGCTCACTTTACCATTTCACATCCGCAATAACGACAAGTCTGCAATCAACCACCACTGTCTGTTATAAATTCGGCCTTTCTTAAAAACACATATAACAGAGTAGGCCCAACGAGTTCTCTGGTTTATTATAAATGGAGTTTATTTCTTATTGATGACAATCTGGACACAACATGGCGTCTTCTCTGCTCCGGCTCTAGATGTAAACTAACTCCTAACAACCAACTACGTCACGACTTGAGCATCTCTCCTCCCATTCCATCCCGATGCTCAATCGTGCTGTAGCCTTTTCCCACCTAATACCCAACTTCTGCTACACCTTCCTATGTTTTTCTAAAGAATTTTTCCTTTAAAAATTCTTTACTCCCAATCCCCCTACTCTATTCTCTCTCTTTCCTTACCTCCCACAGCTCCTCTAATCTTCCCCAAACCAACTCCAACTTAAGTAAATATTCTATTCTTTAACTCTTCTCCCTGTCATATTATCATATAGTAACCTACCATAACTTCTTCTTCGTTTCTGCCTCTTCATAACATAACACATATCAATAACCATTAAATCTCAACTTTATACAATACATCATATCACATATGGTTACATTTTTAAACTAAACACTCCTCCTTCCCTTTCCTTACTTCCCACAACTCCTCTAATCTTCCTCAAACCAACTTTATTTTAAGTAAACCAATCTATTCGTAACTCTTTCCCCTGCCATATAGTAATCCACTATATATTTCTTGTTCGTTCTTGGCTCCTCAAAGTTCCTGTACAAAATATACATATCATAAGAATAGCTCGTATAATCGTTATCGTACACTTGACATTATGAAATTCATCACTCTTTCACAACACAGGACAAACAGAAACAACGTAGTTAGAAAAAGTAAAGAAGGGGTGCGCACCCAGTGAAAAGCATAAAGAATGAATAGTCAACATGATCACATTTACATAAAGTAATGCATAGTCCACACAATCACATTTACCTCCCTTGCCAATAAAAATATTTTGTAAAATAATTTTTTAAAATACATCTTATGAAATAGATCTTTGTTCTCTATAAATCAAGTTGACATAAGTTTTCTCAACATTTATATATTCAACATTTATATTGCCATCCACAATCTTGTCTATATTTCCGTTACCTCATCTTTTACAACGAGCCAATGTTCATATTCCATGAACATTTTTAATTTAATAACCGCTGGTATTTCACAGCTCCTATATCTTACCCCCTCACATCCCATAATCTGCTTCTTTGTCTAACTATATAAATACTCCCGCTTATATGCTGCCATTCACAGTCTCCCCCTCCTTTTTCTTCATATAATGCTGACTTTAATGCAGCTCCCATTTTATTTTCTAATACTTCATATTCATAAGAACCTCTTCATGCCGATTAACTATGTGTCTCTCTATTAACCCTCAGTATGTGTCTCTCTATTAGCCCTCAGTAGTTTTATTAACTACTCATATTTTTTCTTTATTCCAGCCAACACCATAACTATTTAAAAATTAACTTACTTAATTAAATTTATAACCAAGTAACCTAATACACAAAACAACTTAATTAAATTATGAGTTAAGCGAAATAAAATCAAAACCAGACATTATACCCTCCAACTCATTCAAAGAAAACAGATTTTAAAATAATATAACATGCATCTTATCAAATCAAAATAAAATTTTCTAGTATTACCTAACACTACCGGTCTCTTTTACTGACCAATAGTTTGTACTCAAAAGTCTAGGAACACAATAACCCTATTCTAAAATCAAATAACAACAATCATATCACAGGAGCAAATCAAGCAAAAAAAAACATAATATATATGAGGCATTTAAAACTCAGATTCAATAAAACAACTGTCTTCTCGCTAAAGAGAAGGTTTTAAAAAAATATATATATATAATTCACATAGAATTAACTACTTAAAGTGACCAAACAACATTGTCCTCCTATACGAACCAATGTAACTCACATCTATTCACCCAAGTCACTCCATTGTTTTTATAACCGAGAAACTAAAACAACTCACTGTCAAGTATATATATATATATATATATATATATATATATATATATATATATATATATATATATATATATATATATATATATATATATATATATATATATATATATATCTGTTATCTACAGACCAATTTCTAACTTAAAACAATATCTGTTCCTTTCACAAAAGTTTTTAACTATCAATGAGCGTATTATCTACCAACAGAACCTGTGGTTCGACACACCAATTGTTTCTCCTGGATTTGTTCCACATATTCCTATTACTTAATCATTACCATTAACCACGGTATTTCTAGCACCAATAAAAACTTGTCTATTTACTATAGAGTACATCTACCTGCTGTACCATCACAGAGAGAAAAAAAATATATGCCTCACTCGAACCTACATCCATATTAGTTATCTTAATGCTTAACTACTCCTCAAGATCATTTATGAAAAGTATCAACAGAAGCCTTTTCCATTTCCACCGTCTCATATACTTCATCAAGTATCTCTTTCCTTTCTAAACCATGAAACTTATATCTTGCTATCTGCAATATTTTCTATCCATTTACCTCTTACGTTTCCATCTCTTCAATAACTCCAAGTTTCTTTGAATAAGTGCTACCTCCACATCAATATCCTCCTCCCCGTATAACCTATCAGCTTCCTCCATACTACTATTTGACTCTGACTTCTCATCCATTTCTTCTTCTTCATCTGTATGTCTCTCGCTAGCAGCCGCTAATCTCTTCCGTTCAATATCCCATCTAATTTGTCTATCATTATTTCTTAAGGACCTTTCTAGTAGAGGCATATCTTCACCGCTTGTTGAATACTCTATAATTCTCCTCTGTCTTTTCACTTCTCTTTCTCTTTGTTTATCCATTCTTCTTTTTGTTGCTTGTCTAGTATTCTTAAATGGAGCACCTATTTCCTCTTCCATAGACTCTATACTATCACAATGACTCTCATTCACATTTCCTTCTTCTATCGTTTTCGGTATTGTCTGTTCTTGAGTATCATCGTAAACTGGAGTTGTTTTTAACTGATTGTGTGCTGTAACTTTTCTAAAACCTGGGGTTATTATAGTTCCCCTGACGACTCGTTCATCTAAGTATCCGGTGTCTGAATAACAATTATTATTATAATTATCATTTTCCTTCTCATCATCATCTCTTCTTAAGTGTTCCACGTGTGCCCTTGCCACATGTCCCGTTACCTGGTTCTTGATACTATACGATACATTTCCAAGCTTTTCTAAAACGTAATAACCTGGGACCCAACGAGCATCAAACTTAGAGTTCCTTCTATGCTTCTTGTAATAAACTCTATCACCCACTTTAAACTCCTGTAATTTTGTATTCACGTTTTTGTACTTTTTCTGTCTTTCTCTCGCTTTAATTATATTATTCTTTAATCTTACGTGTGCTCTATGCATTTCTTGTATGATGAACTCTTGAAAGTCTTCCCCCATATATTTCCGTCTTGGTTTTAACAGATTATCTATAGGTAGTACTGGTTCTCTCCCGTGTATTAAATAGAATGGTGAAAACCCCGTGCTTTCATTTTGATTTGTGCGTATAGCGCTAAGCGCTGGTCCTAAGAATAGATCCCAATCTTTTTCATGTTCATCCACAATTTTTTGCTATAATATCGTATAATGTTCTATGTTGTCGTTCGTTCTTAGCATTTGAAAAAGGTCTGTAGTATGAGGTCTTTACATGTTTTATATTCAAATCTTTTAATAACTTTTCGAATTTCTTATTCACAAATTCTCTACCATTATCCGTGAGTATAATCTGTGGACAACTAAATCTTGGTACGAACTCCTGTAAAAAATATTAATGACAGTATCAGCGCTCTTATCTGGGATTGCATAAACTTCCGGCCAAAGACTGTAGACGTCTACTATATGAATTAAATACACGTTTCCTGACAATGTTCTAGGGTGAGGACCCGATATGTCTAAACTAATTTTTTGCATTGGAAACTGAGGAATATCTGTATCTTGTAAGGGACACTTAATTGTTTTCATATTCCTTAACTTGCATCTTTCACACGTATCCACATATATGCAAGCAGATCTAAATATGTTCGGCCAATAATATTTACTCGTAAGTGCTTTCACTAATTTATCCCGACCGAGATGACCATTCTCATCATGATATGCTTTTAAAACTTCATTTTCCAAATGTGTGGGAATATATTTCCTTAGCTGTTCATTCTTTTCACTCATATAATATAACTGTTCATCTTCTTGTAAAACTAAATAATTCTTCTTATATTTATTCTCCTCCGTTTCTTTTAATTTCTGTTTTATTTGTAATACTTTTGGATCTAATTCTTGTTCTTCTTTCATATTAAATTGTGCTAAATGTGGGTCTTCTGCTCTAGGTTCAGCCTCTTGATCCGACGGTAAACTCTCAAACTCTTCTCTATTTATTATGGCAGAATCTAATATATTTACTTGCCAGTTTCGGTCGTCAATCTCTGGTTCACCTTCATCTTCTGTGTCTCCTGATGACTGTGGGTACGGGGTCCTAGACAACAAATCAGCACACGTGTTAATCCTACCTGGTATGTATTCAATTTTTGTATTGTATCCCTGTAGATTCAATGCCCACGTCTGTATTTTCCTGTTCTGCACTGGAGCTTCTAATAGAGATTTTAAAGGCATATGGTCAGTTCTAATAACAAAATTTGCGTTATGTAAGTAGTAATTTAGTTTCTGTAGAGCGTAGTGTATAGCATACGCCTCTTTCTCAATAGTCGACCATTTCCGTTGCGACCTGCTAAGCTTATGAGATAAGAAATAAATTGGCCTTTCATTTTTAACCCCTTGTATTCCAGACTCTTTTCCTTCATATGGTTGAACCAAACACGCTCCTATAGCATTATCCGAAGCATCTGTATATAGTATTAACTATTTATTCAAATCTGGATGCGTCAATAGTGGTACCACTGTTAAGCTGTTTTTTAAAAACTCGAACGCTTTTTGACACTCATCATCCCACTTAAATCTAGCGTATTTGCCCGTTAAATTAGTAATAGGTTCTGCTATCTTTGAAAACCCTGGGATAAAGCGCCTATAGTACCCACAAGTTCCAATAAAAGCACGCACTTCTTTCACGTTAGTTGGAGGGGGTAAATCTTTAATAACCTTTATCTTGTCTTTGTCTGGTTTAATTCCGTCTCTATTTATAATATACCCCAAATATTTTGTTTCTGTTTTTAAAAACTGGCACTTACTAAGCTTCAATTTAACATCATGTATTCTTAATCTGTCGAATACTAGTCTGACATGTTTTAAGTGATCGTCCACATCCCCTGCTGTATAGATTAGAATGTCGTCTATGTATGCTAATGCAAACTTTTGCATACCCTCTAATACCTCATTTATTAAGAGCATGTAGTGAGATGGAGCCGTACGAACCCCGAATGGCATTCATAAGAATTCGTAAGAACCCATATGAGTACAGAAAGCACTTTTCTTTTGAGCGTCCTTCGACATGGGAATACACCAGAATCCTGATCTTGCGTCTAGTGTCGTGAAAAATGTAGAACCATTAAGCAACCCCAAAATATCATCAATCACCGGCAGTGGGTACGCTACATTCTTAGTGATTTTGTTCAACGCCCGATAGCCACAGCAGAACCGACTTGAACCATCAGGTTTGGCCACGATTACAATCGGAGATGACCATTCTGACTTTGATCTTGTTATTATTCCCGCTTTCAACATGTCTTCTATTGCTTTTTCGACAATTTCTCTATTTCTTAAAGGAGTTCTATATGGTTTTAAACTAATTGGTGGATGGTCTCCCGTATCTATTTCCATTGTAACTGTTTTTGTCCTTCCCAATTCTAAATCATTAATTGCAAATACATCCTGATTTTCCTTTATAAGTTGTTCTAATACTTTCTTATTTTCTAGTGGAGCTTTTAACTGTGCCAACAATTCTTGTCCCCTTGTCATTTTGTCTAGTGAATGTATTTGGGCTGTATTTCTTCTGAATGGATGGATCAATTCATCCATTTGTGCGTTCCCTCTACTTCCGCGTCCGCGTCTGTTATTAATTCTTTCACTAGAAGTTTGTGAATAGTTTGCTCCCGGTCTTTCTACTCTATCTGTTGCCAATATATCACTAATGTTATGTTCTAGTTTAGCTACTACACATCCTCTGTATAATTTAATTTCTCTACCTGTGTTGTTAATAACCATCACTGGAAAAGTTAAGTGTTTATCTAACGCTATTATTCCATCCGGAACTTCCAAACCAGGCTCATCAATTACTTCCCGTTGCAATTCAGTGATTCTGACTGTGTGTCCTGCCACATAATATGGGTTTCTCTTCACCTTTGCTTGTATCAAATTAACCGACTGTGGTTTTAACGTCGTGGACATTTTAACTCTAACTAGTGCTGATATATGCATGCCTTCTTCCATATCTACATAGACGTCCTTGAATTTTAATTTGTGTAAATCAAAAAAAAGTCTTACTCCATTTTTTATTAAAAAATCTCTTCCTATCAGCATGTTTCTATTTAAATCTTTCACTACTTGAAAAAGATGTCTTACGTTGACCCCTCCTAACTTAAAATTGATCATTGTTTGTCCAATTACTTGTAAATTCTGTCCTGTAACAGAGTGAAGATTATTATGACTCTTAAATATTCTACAATTTCTCACTATTTTATATAAAAAACTTTCTTTAATTACACTAACCTGAGCTCCTGAATCAATTAATGTACGAACTCTATATTTTCCTATTTCTATTATACATGAGCTATGATCTGTTTTATTTTCTGTAAACTGTTTGACTTCATCTAGTTGAAAGTATTCTCTACCCGTTCTACTATGCTTGTTATTAACATATTATTTAAACCTTGGGACCTTATTATTTTCCCTCCTACCACAGGTCCTATTTAATAGGTAGGGCGCCCGTTTCCCTGCGTTCTTGTACCTGTAAAATTTCTGTGTCTATCTTCAACATTCCTATTTAACCTGCTATTGCCATTTCTACTTGGTGTATTCGACTGGACATGCCTGTTACCACAAAAACGAGAAACGTGTCCGCGTTGACCACAAACCCAACAGACTATATTTGTGTTATTTGTTTTACCCACTGTCTCACCGGTAGGATATCTCATTTGTCTCCTTTCATCATAAGCATTTCTATTACTACCTTGTAACGTCTGTACGCCTCCTCTCCTATTCCATCCGAACCTTGTTTGTCCTATCTCCATAGGTTCCTCAATTCTATCTTCTCGACTAGTTCCTATTTCTCGTCCTGTTCTCAATCTAAATCTACGTCTCAAATTTTCTTCTTGTACTGCAATATCTACAGCTTGTGACAACCTCTCGGGGTTTTCTCTCATCAGCTTAAACTTCAGTCCATCGGATTTTATGCCATCTACAAAAATCCCGACTAACATCCTCTCCACCTCTTCTCCTCGTACATTCTGTCCCAAGAATGCCTCTTCAGCCAGGTTAATCAACCTATCACTGAACAATTGTACCGTCTCTCCATTGTTTTGTTTAGACTACTCTCAATACCGAAAACGCATGTTGTGGATCCGTTATTTCCGCGTATTTGTGTGCCAGGTCGTCTTTGAACTGCTCCCATGTCTCATCCACTCTAGCCTCTAATTTTCTTCGGATATGATCTGAAACCGGTTCGGTTGCTGCCTGATAAGCAAGTCTCATTTTCTCTTCATCTGATGCAGACACCAAATATGCATATTTCTCTATGGAAGTTACCCACTTTTTAAACTCTCTTGCCTGTCCGCTAAACTTAACAATTTTAGTTGCCATTCCTTGTTGTTTCATGACCGTATTAAGTCTATCTATCACTGTTCCCACTCCCGTCAACACTTGTGCCAATGAATCTTGCTCTGTCATGCTGAAATATTATTGTACAGACTAAATAATCAATTTCACATTTGTAATCAACTAATTTAAGAAATATTACCTTATTTACCTTATACACCAAGTTCAACCAGTTAATAGGTTTACTGATTACCCTACTATCTGTTTCCGATCCAAGAAAGACGTATTCCTGTATTCCTCTATGTTCGCTGTCAGGTAGAACTCAAACACTAGGAGTCTGTGTTAGTTGAAACCGATCGTGCACTTCAGGTAGTTTCTTCTTTCAAGTGATCCCGCCCTTCAGGTAGTTTCTTCTTCGGATGCCTCAGTAACTTAACTTCAACCCCTGGTTGGGTCCCTACCAGACTTCTGGCTTCTATTCGCCCCGGATGGGGTACATCAAATCGACGTCTTGAGAACCAATGTACTTCAGGTAAGCGATAATTTGGGTCCCCTCTTCAGTAGGTCGGCAGCCCAGTCTGCCCCTCCCACTTCCGAGAGTTCCCTGGCGATATCGCTACTTTTGATGAGGTTTTCATTTCTTCTTATTTTTCAATTTAGTGATTGAGTTTATTGTTGAGCGATTGTTTATTCAAAACTCCAAGGTCATGATTCTGCGGCCGTTAGTTCGCTCGAGGAAATCTTGACGAGAAGTAGACAACTGCTCTGTTAGTAAATTGTTTCTACTTGATTCGATTTATCTTGAAGGTTTCTTTTTCCTCTTATTTCAAATGATCGAGAACAAGATGTGCTCTTTCTCACTCTTTTGCTCAGCTGGCTTTCATATTTCAAATGACAACGACTGCCCGTACATCTAGCAAGTCCGTACAGTGAAGATTCTGAAAATATTTACAGACAACCACCCCTAGCCGGGCTTTTGGTTGCTGTACTTCTCAATTTCGTTGTTGCGTTCAATACATGTTTAAAACCGTGCCGTACTTCTGTTTCTGGGTAATTGACGTGAGCGGAACAAGATCTTCAAAACGTTGTAATTTACTTCGATGTTGGACAGCGTATTGTGATTCCGCAACCCTCCAAGTTCCGATCCTGAGTCGTGGGCACCATTTATGGCTATATAACAGAGTAGGCCAAACGAGTTCTCTGGTTTATTATAAATGGAGTTTATTTCTTATTGATGACAATCTGGACACAACATTGCGTCTGCTCTGCTCCGGCTCTAGATGTAAACTAACTCCTAACAACCAACTACGTCACGACTTGAGCATCTCTCCTCCCATTCCATCCCGATGCTCAATCGTGCTGTAGCCTTTTCCCACCTAATACCCAACTTCTGCTACACACGCCTACCTTAGTGAACTCATGAGTATCAGCTATCACATCTTCTAACCGACTTTCAATGTCTCATAACAAATAACACTAACATTCTTTTTGATTACAGGACGATATGATTTCTGGTGACTAGGCAGATTTTACAACCTAATGGAGGTAAAGCATCTGTCCCACTAACCTACTAGGCGCTATTCTAGACAACGAATACGGTCATCGACCAGCACCCTAGGAAGAACTTGAAAAAACAACAGAGATTGGGTTCCTGAGACGAATTATTTAGAATTCGTTGGAGTACCACAGTAACTAATGATGATCGCCTAAGGAAAATAGAGCATTATATACACCAAACACAACAAACTATTTCTTACTAATACTAACCCTAACTATACATCATTTAACCCTAACCTAACCTCTAACCCTAACCCTAACTATACACCAAACACAACAAATTCTTTCTGTAAGAGACATAGACACAAACCACTGTTAGAAAGCGAAAAAGTTAAATTTTAATTAAAATTTAAAAATAATAAATCGCAATTTTATTGCTCAAAATGTAAGCTCGATATAGTCCTATACCTAACCTATACCTATACTTAGTCTATATCTGAATATTAAGTGAAGCGAAGGCTAAAATTGCGATTTATTATTTTTAAATTGTAATTAAAATTTAACTTTTTCGCTTTCTAACAGTGGTTTGTGTCTATGTCTCTTACAGAAAGAGTTTGTTGTGTTTGGTGTATAGTTAGGGTTAGGGTTAGGGGTTAGGTTAGGGTTAAATGATGTATAGTTAGGGTTAGTGTTAGTAAGAAATAGTTTGTTGTGTTTGGTGTATATAATGCTCTATTTTCCTTAGGCGATCATCATTAGTTACTGTGGTAGTCCAACGAATTCAAATAATTCGTCTCAGGAACCCAATCTCTATTGTTTTTTCAAGTTCTTCCTAGGGGTGCTGGTCGATGACCGTATTCGTTGTCTAGAATAGCGCCTAGTAGGTTAGGGGGACAGATGCTTTACCTCCATTAGGTTGTAAAATCTGCCTAGTCACCAGAAATTATATTGTTCTGTAATCAAAAAGAATGTTAGTGTTATTTGTTATGAAACATTGAAAGTCGGTTAGAAGATGTGGAACTGATATTCATGAGTTCACTAAGGTAGGCGTGTTTTTAAGAAAGGCCGAATTTATAACAGACATTGGTGGTTGATTGCAGACTTGTCGTTATTGCGGATGTGAAATGGTAAAGTGAGCTAGGAGTGGACACCCTAAGAAATGTTATTTTAGGCAGACTTCGAGAAAAACCGTTGTATTGTTGAAAGTTGGAACAATAATACGATAGTGTAGCAGACATTGTCGTATAGAAAGATGAAGATGGCAGTCGTAGAAAATGGATCTTTGCTGACGAATACTTAGATGATACAGAAACTATACCAGATGGAACCATAGACGACCTTACCATAAATGTTGTTATGTTTGTTTCAATGGACCACATGTACAATGGAGGTTTGGAGTTCTTGTTGATGTGACCATTTTGTGTTAGAAAGAAATCAAGAGTGTGGAGAGATGAGTGATTAGTCTGTATAAGGGTTTTCTGTAGCAGATACGGTGAAGTTGGAGGTTTCGGTAATGTAAAATCGGGAAAGTGGTGACATTGATAACGGGTTTTCAGATAAAAGTTCAAGACATGTATGAGATAACTACGGAAGTTACATTTCCCCCCTAATTTTGGTAACACCTTTGCCTAAGTTTGGTCGACGTAGTTCTTAGTTTTCCATAGCTATTTCTTAGACTGGCTGACAGATTTTCCTAGTTGTTAGCACTTTGGATGACAAAGTTTATAAGTTTGATTGAAAGATGTCTTTAGTTGATTCGCTTTGGTTGACAAATATTCCTACTTTTTTATAAGGTTAACTCGTAGTTTTTATAAGTTTGGATGTGATATTTATAACTTTGGTCAACATTTTAGTTGTGTTGGGTAATATTTTTTCCTATCTTTTTATAAGTTTGTTCGAGTTATTTCTGTATTTGGCCAACATTTTTCCGATTTGTCTGACACATTTTTCTATTTAAAAAATAAATAAGAATTGATGATATATTTATAAATTTGGTTGAGATATATCTTTGGTTGACCTTTTCCGTTTTGGGTGACATATTTTCCTAACTTTTATAAGTTTAGTTGCAATATTTCTCTCTTTGTTCGATATTTTTTCACCTTTGGTTAACTCCTACTTTTTATAAATTTGGCCGATGTATTTCGTTTCTTGGTCAATACTTTTTCCATTTGGATGACACATTTTCGTATTTGACCTAGCTTTTTTACCATTTGACTAACTCCTAGTTTTCATAAATTTGACCGAGACATTTCGTATTTTGGCATTTTCATATTTGGTTAACTCCTACTTTTTATACATTTGACTAAAATATTTCTGTATTTGCCATAACTTCTTCTAAGACTTTGTTCATGTCTGGTACTGTAAGCTCTGTTCTGACAAGAAAAAAGACAACGTCATGAACACAAACCACTTTAAAAAATCAACAAACAAAAATCTTGGTTTCAATATATTTATCGTCAAAATATATGTGTTCATAACATATTCATCAAAACAGTTTAGCTATATATCATAAGAAAACATCAATGACATATATGATTAGTGACAAAAATATAAAACAATGTAGTTGGGGGATGATATGTCACCTAGACATCAACCTATCGCGAACTCGGGCATATGAAAGAGATAAAAACATATGCCGGCTACTGTCTCTAGTGTATATTTGGTGTCTGTACGTTGTTAGATGGCGTAGGAATGAATGTCATGTTCGTGTACTGATGTAAGGAAGGCGTCAAAGTCGTGTCTGTTATTTATTAGCGATGGAAATTCTAAAACAGAAGAATTGTTAAATGATGCATGATAGAATCTAAGATCTTGTGTTTCTCTATGTCGTAACACTAAATGAAAGCTAAAGGTGATCTTAAAGCGACTAAATTGGGCTTGGAAAATCTTATACAACGTATCTGTCCACTTGATAGGGGTTTGTATTTCCGGGCTAATAAAGAATGTGTATGTCGATAACCACTTACTAATCTTGTGATGTGTCCTGATAGCTTCCCAATTTTCTCTATATGTTTGTTGAATATCGGGTGGAAGAATGTGTAGTGTCTCTGGTTCCCTTGTTGATAAGATGGCCGCTTCGTCGTCTATCACTTGTTCAAGAATATTCTTGACTGGTTGTGTCTGAGTGTTAGCTATATTGGTTTCAGTTGGTGGTGTCGTCGGGGTTGTTGGTGGTGTCGTCTCTGATATTGAAGAGGTAGTTGTAGTAATTGCTTCTACTGTATCCATAGGCCGGTGATGCTGTGTTCGTTTGTGTCGTTGTAGAGTGTCTTTTCTGTTGAAACGTTGTCCACAGATATGACATAAGTGTGGTTGATCTTTCGTGTCGTGAATGGTCCGAATGTGGCGATTAAGATTATTTGCATCACGGAAGTCTTTGTCGCACACTGAACACGTGAAAGTAGGTTTGGTGGACATATTGATAAACTGATTTGTAAATAAGTCACACAACTGTCGAGATTTACAAAGCACTTTCGGTATTTTATAACCGCAAAAAAAAAAAAGTTCTGATGTATACAATATATGTTTCACTGTTTTATCATCTGCCGATGAAACGAATAAGGCTCACACCACCGTGTTTCACAAAAATAACTCTGTAGCTACCCAAGTCACCACGTGAACTGGTGTAGACCGAGTGAGGAGACGCCGTCTATTTTATACACTGGTTCTGCACACGACCCTATATAGCTGACGTGGCAGTTTTTGTAGACAGGGTATTCTCACGCCACCCGCCTTCACGTGACCGATGACTCACGCTACCACTTAATGACGTTTGCATATGGCGTTGATGACGTAGGGGCTTCTCGGACATCCGCGTTCGTTACCAAAAAGGGTATGTGGTTTGTGTAGTTTGTGATATTCTTGTGGGGCCATGAAGAGGCTATGGGTGTGTGTATTTGCGATGGGTGAGTGTATCTGTACTTGTGTATAGCTGATGTTGACAGTAGTGATGGTAGGAGATGGGTGTGTCTTTGTGTTTGTACGGTTGTAGGTCTGTACTTGTCTGTATATGTCTGTGTTTGTGTGTACATGTGTGTACGCGTGTCTGTATGTGTTTTGTGTCTGTCTTTGTTGTTGTACGCGTGTCTGTCTTTGGGTGTGTATTTGTGTAGTTGATGTCTGTGTGTACGTGCAGATGTGTCTGTACGTGGTTATGTATAGTTGTGATGATAGTAGTAATGGTAGGAGATGGGTATGCGTACTTGTCAGTGTTCATGTCTGTATGTACAAATGTGTCTGTGTCTTTGTGTGTTTTTTGTTTGTAGGTGTGTATTTGTGTAGTTGATTATGGGTGAGTGTGTCTGTACTTGTGTATAGTTGTGATGACAGTAGTAATGGTACGACTGTGTCTGTGTTGTCTCTGTACATGTGTATAGCTGTTGATGTGACAATAGTAATGGTATGGGTTGTCTGTGTATGGTTGTCTTTGTGTTTGTATGTGTGGTTGTGTGACCCTCTTTGTGTATTTGTTTATGGGTGTGTATTTGTGTATAGCTGTTGTTGTGACAGTAGTAATGGTAGGAGATGGGTGTGTATGTCTTTGATTGTTCTTGTGTATGGGTAAGTGTGTCTGTGTGTACTTGTGTATAGTTGTGATGATAGTTGTAATGGTACGGGTTTTCTGTACTTCTGTATCTGTATGTGTGAACGTGTGTGTGTTTGGTTGTCTTTGTGTTTGTCTTTGAGTGTTCTTGTGTATGGATGAGTGTGTCTGTGTGTACTTGTGTATAGTTGTGATGACAGTAGTAATGGTATGGTTTGTCTGTACTTCTGTATCTGTATGTGTGTACGTGTGTGTGTTTGGTTGTCTTTGTATTTGTGTGTATCAAGTGTGTACATGTGTGTACTTGGCTGTCTTTGTGGTTGTATGCCCTCTTTGTATGATTTTTACACACCCACAAAAAAAAAGACTTGTATCTCTAACAACGCACCAGCTAATATTCTTGTCGCTAATATTGGTAGTACTATTATCACTACTAGTGATTCCTCCTCACTTTACCCACCACCATTGCACTATACGTACTTTCCCCTGCAATTTAAGTGGTCACTCGACCACTTGACCACTGCTTGACCACTGCTTGACCACGTCATCGATCGATCACTTTAATCACTACCATAATCTTAGGAACATCGTCCTCTACAATTTAAGTGGTCACTCGACCACTTGACCACTACTTGACTACTGCTTGACCACTACTTGACCGCTAATTTACCACCCTTTAAGCATCACCATGTCGCTACAACTACTTTCCGCTAAAATTTATTCAGTTGACCACTTGACCACTGCTTGACCACTGCTTGACCACTAATTTACCACTCTTTAAGCATCACCATATTGTTACAATCACTTTTCCCTAAAATTTCCTCACTTGACTGTTTGACCATTACTTGACCACTGCTTGACCACTGCTTGACCACGTCATCGATCACTTTAATCACTACCATAATCTTAGGCAAATCTTCCTCTACAATTTAAGTGGTCACTCGATCACTTGACCACTACTTGACCACTGCTTGACCACTACTTGACCACTGCTTGACCACTAATTTACCACCCTTTAAGCATCACCATATCGTTACAATTACTTTTCCCTAACATTTCCTCACTTGACTACTTGACCATTACTTGACCATTGCTTGACCACTGGTTGACCACTAATTTACCACCCTTTAAGCATCACCATATCATTACAATTACGTTTCCCCTAAAATTTTCTCACTTGATCACCACTTGACCACTACGTGACCACTGCTTGACCACTAATTTACCACCCTTTAAGCATCACCCTATCATTACAATCACTTTTCCCTAAAATTTCCTCACTTGACTACTTGACCGCTGCTTGACCACTGGTTGACCAGTGCGTAACTACGAACATAACACCTCTTATCAATACCCATTACATTTATGACCGCCCCTATATCGCCCTCGACCACTCCTACTTGCCACTAATACCTGGTACCCACCACTTACCACCAAATGACACCATATCCATTACACCTTTATAAGATTTCATTTGTAATGATGGTAGTGAATAAGCTACTATGAACATACCACCCTTTAATTTCACTAAGACACTACTATCACCCCAAACTCGCTCTTATCATCACACATTTAAAACGGTACGAACATTTTACCCCTTCCTACCTTAATTATTTTTACATTCTCACCAACCATCAAGAATTTCCCCGACTACCATAACATGTGGTGAACCCTCGTTTTCATTACACCCACCTCTTACCTACCATCCCCGCCTAAACAAGAATTCTACTGTCTTATTTTCACTGGCAGAGACCATACACACCGTCACACCCCCGCCCTTGACAGTTTATCTTTCAATCATCTCACCACCCATAGTTGTCTAACATATTTATAATTCATATACTCCGTTCCTTTGTAACCACGTCCAACCAAAATATATAACTTACAGTTTCCCCACCCCTTCATCCGTACTCCCTTCATACACCGCCACTAATTACTTTTACAGAAATCTCACCAACCAAAAATTCACAGACACGAATACACACTTTTACACCCCTCTTTCTATTTCCAATACCTTAATTACTTTTACAGAAACAACCCACCAACCAAAATATACCCCCGTTCCAGACAAAATCCCACCAAAAAAAAAACAAAAAAAAACAACCCATTTTTAACCACTCAAATTTACCAAATCCTTCAGCCCCGCCCTCGTCCGTTGACGAGCTCACACTTCACCCAAAAATTACCTGCAACGTACAGCCACGTGGCTGGATGCTGAAATACGTGGACGTGCGCCCCACTGCACTACTGGTGAGTATGAACATGTTTTTCAGTTCTCATTTTCTCTTCATTGCTTTCACTTTTTCATCCTTTTGTTCTTCTCGTCCTGTCGTCACCTTCTGATATAGTCACAGGAGATCTCCTTGACTGTATGTTGTGTTTGTGAATGTGTTTGTTTGCTGATGAAGGCTAATCGCCGCAACGTCCTGTATGTGTCTTAATTCTGTTATGTAAAGCTGCACTTCTTTGTGTCATTTAATATTGTTTACATTTTCACAGCTTTACCGCAGTTCCACCCAAATTTATTATTTTATCACGTCACACACATTTTCCACGCGTTTTATGTATATTTTTTCTGTTGTTGCCGTTGTTGTCTAAGATTAGCTACATAAGTGATGTATAAATGAAATAATGTATAAGGGCAGAAGAGATCAGAAGGACAGAATGTCAGACGGGCCTGTGTGCCCAATTCTTAACCGCCATCTCCCTTGATTCTATGTGTTTTATTCTTATTGCACATGTTAACGCATTATTATAATCACTGGCATAACAACATAGACAGCACAAGAAGATCTATAGAAAAGGTAAAAATTAGAAAATTTTAATAAAAATTAAAACGTAAACAGATTAAGTATTGGTATCAAACGTTAGCAGGCCATTGCTCATGCTCCTGATGAAGATTACTAAGATCGAAACGTCAATTCTCTGTGTTGTGGTATAACTTATTTTTATCTCCGAATTCAGTCTACTAGTAATTTACTTCCCCAAGTCAAGGACGAGAGGTCAATATTTAAGTCCGACTGTCCGGTGTAGGGAATGAACCCATTATCTCGGCATCAGCACACCTGGTGTTTAAGAACACGCGTTCTTATCCATTGTTTTCAGTTTGTACTGTTATATCCTGCTGCACGAGTTACTTCTCTTATGTAAATATTTTAGTTACCTCCCTCAGGTTTGATGTCGTCATAACAGACTGCAGAGAAGCACCCCCGCGATGTGACCACAATGAGGAGATATCAACATTTCCCCTAACACCGAAAGTAACAGCACGAAACGCAACATCATTACCACCACCAATAACAGCAACATCACCAACAAGATCCGCATCATCACGAGTACCAACAACTAAATTGACACCCGTTGAAACCAGAAAACCAAATGTTTCAACGACCACGCCGACGACTCAGCCACTGCCTGTGGTTGATTCATCGGGAGGTAAATTATTGAATCTTCACTGCGATTATCAGTTCATCTAAAATCTGTCATTTTCTTCCTTACTGGGAATTATCAGTTTATCTAACATCTTTCATTTTCTTCCTCACTGGGACTATCAGTTTATCTAAAATATTTAATTTCCTTCCTCACTGGGATTATCAGTTTATCTAAAATCTTTCATATTCTTCCTCACTATGATTATCAGTTTATCTAAAATCTTTCCTTTTCTACCTCACTGGAATTATCAGTTTATCCAAAATCTTTCATTTTCTTCCTCACTATGATTATCAGTAAATCGTTTCTATTCTTATACACAAAATATACATTTTCTTCTTTTCTGAATCAGATTTTCACTTTACAACCCGTTCTTCCTTGCCTCATTCAAATTATCACGTTATCTACAACCTGTTCTTCATGTCCTCATTCAAATTAACACTCAATATTTGATGGTTCTGTCGCCCTGCTACTGAGTGAGTGCGTGGCGCGACACTGTGAGCTGTGAGTTTCGTGTGAAATGCTTTTGAATCTGCCTGAGGTTTTTTTTTTTTTTAGAACGTGACTGCATGTTCGGAGTGATGGCAGGTGGCTATGTCCCAGAGTTGACCGGTTTTTGCCTTATGCAGAAATGCGTGGCTGCTGGTCTTCTGGTTGACTGCCATTGCCATCAGCGATGAACTGTATTTTCGTGGACTGTGTGGGTGACCATCTAGGAAACATTCAGATAGGAAAATGACAGCCGATTCCAACAGAGATGAACTGGGTGTTTCGTGGGGGACTGGTGTGTTGACATTCTGGCAACGGCATTATGCACAGTGTATTTGTGCGGGCTGTTGTTTGTCGAGACTCCTGTCTTTTCCACTTTTCACATTGGGCAGTGGGGAGCGTTTTGTGTGATATTCACTGGCACAGGAACGGAGCATAATGGGGACGACCCGTTCCTGTGAAGTTGGAACTGCGACTAACTAACTAACTAACTAACTAACTCAATATTTCCCCGTCATTCCACACTCGGATTATTGGTTTATCATCAACATTTCTTCCCTTCCTCAACCAAATAATAATTTTATCTACAACCTGTTCTTTCTTTCCTCATTCAATTATCACGGTATCTACAACCTGTTCTTTCTTTCCTCAGTCAAATTATCATTTTATGTGCAACATGTTCTCCCTGTCCTCAGTCAAATTATCACTTTATCTATACTTTTCGTCTTTCCAAAATGGGATTATCAGTTTATCGACAACCTTTCCTTCTTTTCCTCAACCAAATTATCATTTTATTTACAACCACTAGATGTCAATTAGCGGTTTGGGGCCAAAAGGGTCGGGGCACTACAGGAGCGCCAAAAGAAAGCCCCCTAGGGACCCAACCCCCGGGGGCCCCACCCCCCAGGGCCCCGGGGGGCGACCGCCTGCGGGTCTCCTACAGGACCGTCCTCTGTATCCCGGAGCGCACGCATGGCGACCGAGCCGTCGATTTACAGTGTATCATCTACAGACATACCAAGATGCGCACCGCGAAGAACAGTTGTAAGTGGCTACGGCTACGTTCTACAGAGCTCTGCAATCGGAGTTGTATGAGGGACTACTGCAAAGTCCATGCAGTGCTAATACGGAAGGGTTCATGTATTAAACCATGTCGGAAATGTGGGAAGGGGGTCAACAACCTCCTAGAACTATGTAAAGAATGTGGATATGACAAGGAGTATCACCGAATCTGGTAGGAAGAGAATGTAAAGGACTATAATGCAGAGATTCGTCGAATTGCTAAGATTATAGTGGATTGAACTTTCAATTAGAGAGAGGTGAAGTCATCGGTGTACTTACACACCTACTTGTTAGAGACTGACGGATCTGTGTATTTAGCCATGCCTACGCTGATTCAGTTGAAACAGCAAGCCCGCGAGTATGGCATGCCGTACAATGGGAGGAGGAAGGCCGTTCTTGAGGGGGAAATATCCAGAGAGCGTGAGATGGCTCGGGCCACCCTGCTCGAGAAGATCCCCAACCTACAAGGGGCACGACTTGAAGCAGGGATTACCACCGCACTGAGATTTGTATATGGTACCGCCGCGGACCGAGCCGCGATCGTCGCCGAGCGACGACACCGCGCCCGGCAGCGTGCTCAACGCCACCTCGAAGCAGAGTTCCTTGCCCTAGCTGATAGTGTGCGAGAGGAAATGGATGAGGAGTTGGCGGAGCTAATTCGCAATGCACCCGAATTGAAACTCACCCGGGAGATTGAGGGGAGCCTGAGAAAATATGAAGCAAGCGTCCCAGAAGGTAGCGACTATGATGAGCCTGGACAATTTATGTTTTCGATGAGCCCGCCATCAAAGCCCTGGTGGTAAAAGGGTTGGGGGATTATGGCAGCGTTAAAATGCAGCTGTATCTCCATCTAAAATACTATCGCACCACCCCAGAAGGCGAACAGATTACGGCAATCGCCACCCATGGAAGCAGGAACTATGAAGTACTGCACGAGGGGGAAATTGATGAGGGGCTGAAGCTCGCTAGAGCCAAGATATTCGCTGACAGTGAATGCTTCACCGAACAGGGCTCGGATTGGCACTATGATGAGTGTGTGCAGCTCGACCTCTACATAGTAAAATACCAACCATTCCGAGGCTCTAGCTACTTCGCGACACCCAGCTTCATTCCACCACGTAGTGTTATGAATGTAAAGAATGAGGACAACCGCTGCTTTGAATGGGCCATACTCTCAGCGCTCTACCCAGTAGCACATGGAGAGCATCCTGATAGGCTCAACAATTATAGCGCCCACCTGGGAGAGCTAAACTTTGAAGGAATCGAGTTCCCAGTGCAGCTGACCAGCATTGCGAAGTTTGAAAACCAGAATCCTACCATAGCCATCAGAGTCTTTGGGTGGAACAAAGGACCAACCATACTCCGGACCAACACACTCCAGCGCAACCAAATCAACCTCTTGCTCCTATGTAAGGATGAGAATAGGCACTATGTCTGGGTCAAGGATGTGGGGCGGCTTCTATATGGAAACAGTAAATATGAGGGTAAGAAGTATCCATATCTCAACTGTCTCCATGTACACTCCTCTCAGGAAACCTTGGACCAACATGTGCCACTCTGCCAAGGCATCAACACAGCCTGCCAGGTGAATGTCATGCCTAAAGAGGGAAAGATGAATTTCAAGTCCCTCCAGAAACAGATGAGGGCGCCATACATCATATACGCAGACTTTGAGACCTTGAACGTTCCAGTACATGGTGCGGCAATGGATCCAAGCCAGAGCAACACGCGCCAACTTGCTGAGCAGCCCCCCTGCTGCTTCGGCTACACCATTGTACGCTGCGACGGGCTCACCACAAACCCTGTCGTATATCGGGGGGAGGATGCTGCCGACGAATTCCTCAAACGCTTGTGACAAGAGCAGGCCACCATCCATCACAAGTTACAGCGGCCGGCTCTCATGGTGCTGGGGCAAAAAGACCGTGAAGACTTTGCCTCCGCCACCACCTGCCACATCTGTAAAGAGCCGCTGGAGGAGGACAAGGTGAGAGACCACTGCCATATTACAGGCAAATACCGGGGCGCTGCCCACAATGTCTGTAATCTAGCATGGCGCATCAATAGAGACAAGCTGAGGATACCTGTAGTCTTTCACAACCTCAGAGGATACGACTCCCACATCATCATGCAAGCGGCCGGCCGTCTGGACTGGGGAAAAAGAACGGTCTACAAGAAGAAGAAAAACTTCCAATGGCAAACCAAACAAGTAGACAACACAACAATCACCTGCATACCAAACACCATAGAGAAGTACGCCTCCTTCACCATCGGTCAGCTGCAATTCATTGACAGCCTACAGTTCATGAATAGCTCTCTAGACACCCTGGTAGGGAACCTCAGCGAGCTGACACACTGCGGTAAATCAATGGCTCTGACACGTAGAGGCAACGATATAATCTCAAGATGTGAGACGTGCAACACTGAGAAGCACACCCCCTGGGCTGTCTTAATGAACAAGTTCAGGACCACGCTAAGCCAGAGCCAGTCACATCTCCTTCTCCGTAAGGGTGTATACCCCTACGAATATATGGACAGCTTCGAGCGCTTTGCAGAGGACCGCCTACCACCCAAAGAGGCATTCTACAGCAAGCTCACCCGAGAAGGAATCAGTGACTCTGACTATGCCCACGCCCAGAAAGTGTGGCAGGAGCTCGATTGCAAAACACTCGGAGGCTACCATGACCTATACCTGAAAACAGACGTCAGTCTGTTGGCTGATATATTCGAGGCATTCCGAGACACCTGTATGGAGGTATATCAGCTCGACCCAGCCCACTACATCAGTGCACCAGGCCTGGCATGGGACGCACTCCTAAAAAAGACGAAGGTGCAACTCGAGCTCCTAACCGACTTGGATATGCACCTCCTCTTTGAGAAGGGTCTCCGAGGGGGTGTGGCTATGGTCTCCAAGAGGTATGCTAAGGCCAACAACCCCAAGACTTCAGACTATGACCCCACAACACCCAATTCGTGGATCATGTACCTAGATGCAAATAACCTGTATGGGTGGGCCATGATGGAATACCTCCCCACCGGAGGGTTCCAATGGGCCAATCCAACTCTCGAGGAGGTACTCAACACCCCCGACAACGCCCCAGAGGGATGGCTTGTTGAGGTTGATTTGAAGTACCCAGCGCACCTACATGAAGCCCACAGTGACTATCCGCTAGCTCCAGAAACCATGACCATCCCAGAGGCCTGGTTGAGCAGCTATCAGCGCGAGCACCAGAACAAACTGGGGGGTAAGTTCACGGAGCAAACAAAGCTGGTACCTCATCTCCACAACAAGGAGCGATACGTCGTCCACTACCGCAATCTCAAACTCTATCACAGCCTCGGTCTAGAGGTCACCCAGATCCACCGAGCCATCAAGTTCAATCAGTCCCAATGGATGAAGCCCTACATAGAGATGAACACCTCTCTACGAGCCCAAGCCAAGTCGGAATTTGAGAAGGACTTCTTCAAGCTGATGAACAATGCCGTCTTTGGGAAGAGTATGGAGAATGTTCGCAAACCCATCAGAGTCAACCTTATCAGAGGCACCGAGACTGACCGACTCCGAAAATTAATCGCCAGCCCCAACTACGAATCGTGTAGAATCTTCAACGGTGGACTGGTGGCGGTGCACAACATCAAGAACAAGGTCCAGCTGAATAAACCAGTCTATTGTGGGCAGGCCATCCTGGACCAATCCAAGTACCTCATGTACGACTTCTGGTACAATCGGCTTAAACCCCAATACGGTAATAGACTCCAGCTCTGCTACACTGATACTGACTCCCTTCTACTTCAGGTGGAGACTGAGGATGTGTACGCGGACATGAAGACTCACCCCGACTGGTACGACTTCTCAGATTATCCGCGTGACCACCCCAACCATTCGACTGCGAATAAAAATGTGGTCGGCAAATTCAAAGATGAATGCAACGGCCGCTCGATAGCTGAGTTCGTCGGTCTCAGACCAAAGATGTACTCAATCCTAGAGGAGGCCGCCAACATCAAGAAAGCCAAAGGAGTGGCTCGGGCAGTTGTGAAGAAGGACCTCAGACACGAACACTACAAGGACAGTCTGTTCGGTCAGCGGGAATACAAGCACACACAGGTTGCCATACGAAGCAAGGGCCACCAGATAGGGGTTTATGAGATGAACAAAACATCTCTGAGCCCCATAGACACGAAAAAATGGATTTGTGCTGATGGTATCAACACTAGGGCCTACGGCTACCTAGAATCCTGCTAGGGAGTAGCTGTGGAGCTCCTCACATCCACGAGCTGGTCCATCTACGAGGTAGAAGTCCATAGAGTAGAGAACCGAGGGATGCATAACGGGCAGATCGCCAGCCTGGGCCTCATCGCTTAGGGAGGATCCGGTCAGGAGGCATTTGGGTGTCGGGAGGAACAATCATCAGCTCTTCGCGAACGAAGCCCCGCGCTGGCCCATCCTCCAGGTAGTACAGCGCAGGCCGCCCATCCTGGCATACTGTTCTACGAATCTCGTGTACTGTTAATGACCACGAAGGATCAGTCGCCCGGCGCCGGCCACCTTCAAGCTCATGCTCCCCAGGCGAGCTTGCATACAGATACCGAACTAGAGCCTCAGACGGAATCACAGGCTCCTTGAGGCCGATAGTACGGTGAGCAGGAGCGGCCGGTGAATGGGATACAGAAGTGTCCTTAATGGCATCATCCGGCTTCCGACCCGTCAAACGAGTCACCTCACCGTTAAGAGCCGCGACCACCTGAGGAAGAGCCCGAACCCATTCAGCTGAACGTTCAGAGGACCCTCGAGCCGCCAGTAGTAACTCTTGGGCGTACTGGGCACCGAACAGTCTCTCCGCCAGAGTGCGATTGAACCTCTCGACGATCGCCTGCTGCCGGTGATTCCCAGCTTCTCCACGCCGTATCTGTGTCTTATGCTTTGCTGCCAGCTGGCTCACAGCACCCATAAACTCACGCCCCGGATCAATCTGCAGAAGCCGTGGCCATTTGAGTGGCCCGCGTTTGTAAATTCGCTCTAGGGCCAAAGCCACCCCTTCACTGCTCTTGTCTGTCAAAGCCTCTGCTTCCTTAAACCGTGAGGCAACATCCACAACTGTCAAGGCATACTTAAATGTCTTACGACCAACCCGGTCATGTGGTAGGTAAAGCAAGTCAGCCTGATGGACGCCATTCGGTCTATCTTCATCAATAGATGGCCGCGGAATGTAACGAGGAGCGGGTAAATAGATTTGAAAAATAGCTTGCTTCTTGAGCCAGTCTCGGGCAACATCCTCCGAAACATTAGCTGCATCAGCTAGCTTCTTAATGGCCGCCAAGCCTTTCCAGTAGCCCGGAGGGCTGTAGTAGATATCCTCCAGATCTTTCATTTTGGTAGCAGCGGTCAATCTCTAAAGCAACTTATAAGCAACAATACCAGTCGCTGCCAGCCCAAGAACGATAAAAGTGATCTCGTGGTCTTTCTGCGGCTCTGATGGCACATAGAAATCCGACAGGCGAGGTTCAGGCTCGAGGGGCTCGACACGTTTGCCAGAGATCAGGCTGTATTCCCGCATGGCCTGGTCGACATCCTGGAAAGAGTGAACGGCGTGGCCTTCACGCTGTAGCTCATCGTTGAGCCAGTCCAGCCGCGCGGTTCTCTTTCTCATCCACTCAGCCTGGGCCGCCTGTAGCCGCTCGACAGCCTCATCGTGCCGCCTCATTTCTTCATGGGCGTCCGCATGCCCTAGCTTGGAAAAGAGGTAGTTGCCCCCCGTAAACGCGAGGGCATTGACAACAGCGCCCCCTATCATCATTGCGACAGAGGTCATAGCTAGCGGGGCTGATACTGTAAGGGTTTATGCAATATATCAGCGGGGATCAAGCCCTCTTTGATAAACAAATCTCGGAGTGCTAAGGCGATGGACGTGTCTAAAACCATCATCCCAAGGTCATACATATCAGCGTCTAGCTTGGGCAAGGTTGCCCCTTTGAAAATCACCTTGGTCAGTTTTGCGGTGCCTACCGTAAGCGCGGCCACCACAGCGCCGTGGTAAACGGCGTTAACAATAGCTTTCCCGTCAACGCCTGCCATTATTCCATATAAAATGGATCTCTATTCTTTAATATGTTAGTCTCCGGTCGCTTGGAGGGCGCAGGTGGGGCAGGTGCTTTAGTCCGCCGCATTTTCTGCCTAATTACTCCGACGACAACGACAACGCCAGCCACTCCGATAATCCAGGGAGTCCAGCCACGGTAATCAACTGGCACTATTGGAAACGGCGGTGGTGGGGCCTGCTCATGCTCGGGGGCTAACTTTCGTTTCTTCTCACGAACAGCCTGCTGCAGAGCTAGAGACAGCCTCTCTGCTTCACGACTCTTTCGAGCAGCAGCTCCTCTCTTCCCAGCCGCAACTTTCCTGGGGTCCTTCGTCACTAGTTTCTCCGTCTCCTGTGGAGAAATTTCGGGGGTCTCCTCCTCCATCTTGTTCTTGCTTAGGACAGATATGTCCAAAATGGCAGTGCCTAAAAGTTGCTAGCGCGACAGTTGCAGGTGCTAAGCACATACCGAACTTATGGTAGAGTTCACATGTAACTGTGTTTAGCGCATGCCCTAGAAACGGGTCGGCCTCCAGGTCTGTCACCAAAGCTTGATTATCAGCAATGGGGAGGAACATACTTGCCACTTGTGCGTACATCTGTAGCATAGCCGTGCCTAGGGTCTTTGTTATTGCAGCTCCAAGCCTCGCCTCATGCCTCGCATATAGCTTCTCAATTTCTTGATCAGGCAAGGCCTCAACCTGTTCCATTGTAAGTTTGGAGTACTTACCGCCTATGTACTGCCCGGCACGTCCCCCAGCCGCAAGTGCTGCCAGCCTTTCACGATGCAACGCATGTCCGGACTGTGGCGTTGTGGTAGGTGGTGATGCATGTCCGGACTGTGGTGTTGTTGTAGGTTCCGGAGCAGACTCTACCGGCTTTGCCTCTTCACGTAACAGCTGGTCGAGTATGGTGTCACAATCCATCACAGCGTTTGCAAATACCCAACGTCTAACTCTAATATAGGAATGCACAGCCCATCCAAGCACACAACATGTGCATATCAGTTGTAATACAACTAAGGCTGTTACGGAGTAACAAAGCACTGCTTCATACATGCTTAGCTGATGCTTAACATATGCTTAGCTGATGCTTAACATATGCTTAGCTGATGCTTAACATATGCTTAGCTGATGCTTAACATATGCTTAGTATCTAACAAACCTCACCAGCTTTGAGCACTTGATAAGAAAATGGGAACTTGGTCCTCAGTACCAGCTTTGAGAACTCATTGGCTTCGAGTTGCTTTCGCACCCCATCACGTTCCTCCGTAGAGTGGATGATGTAGTTCTCATCCAGGCAGTCTTCAAAGCTATCCTTATCCTTGGAATGGAAGAGCGCCACCCATTGTGTCTGCGCTCTGAGGCCTTTCGCAAGGGCGTTGTACTTCTGGGTTTGAACCCACAGACTTTGCTGGGCATGTCGCCCGCTAAAAGCTAGATAAGTCAACATAGTCCGCTTCTGCGCAATAGCGTCCTCTGCGCTGCAGTCATCAATGATGTATAACGTTGGTGTCCCCTGAAACATTTTATAGAAGGCCTCTAGCCATTTGAGCAGCCGATCACCGGGGTCAAATATGAAGGCCTCGGGATCTGACCACACCTACGGCCGGGCCCGGTATGTTTCATTGTATCGTACCGAAGGGCAAGCAATTACAATATGCTCGAAAACACCCCTGTACGGGCCTTCCAGGAGGTCGAGAATGAATTCTGTTTTACCACACGATGTGGGGCCTGTGATGATGGCCGAGTGTGGCTTAAGTAGGAACTCCATTAATAAACAGCACTAACGAATCTCCCGGTGTCGATGTTCAGCTGTCCGTCCATAACCAAATAAACGTAGCAGTACAGGGGCCCCGCAGGTTCGGCCTCTTTCGTGATCTGGAGAGTGATGCCCTCAGAGCCGTTCTCTACACGCCGGCCGCTGCCGTGAAGATGGTCATCTTCGGAGGTCCGGAAGTCCAGCCACAAGCAGAATTTTGACGTCAAGTACTCGCCTAGACTAACATCGAACAATCCTAGCTCTTTGGCGACTGTGCTTGTCTCAGGGTGCCTTTTGAGGCCACCAGCGAAGAATTTCCTCGCTTCGTCCCAGAGCTGGTGTGGTGCTAAGCCGTGCGCAAATAGCTGATTGGCTTGTCCTTCTACGATGACTTCAACTTTGGTGATCTGTGGGTTGTAAAACCACTCTGGTTGGCGTGCAAAATCCTTTTGGTTGGCGGGGTCTTCCCATAATAGGAGAATGCCTTTCAAAGACTTACAGGGTGTGTTCAGATTGATGTTCCATATTGAGTCCTCCTTTTTCTGAGGGATCCGTCTATGTCGTAGGACCCGCTCGTATAACACCACCATACGGCTCTCATACATGCTCCGAATTAGCCGGGCCAACGTGGGTTCAGTGACTACTTCGTACTCGAGACAGATGTTTTCTAGGGAGTATGAGGAGTTGCCGGCATCTTTACCAGTTGCGCGAATCACACGGGAAGCGTCGTTAAAGGTCAACTCAATCTCCAGCCGATCACTAAGAGCAGATTGGTAGAAGGGCGCATGCGTTTCAAGCAGCTCAAAGTCTAGTGGTATGTAGTACCTGTTTTTGAAGGCCTTCGCGATGGCCACGTCTCTCGCATTGGCGAGGGGCAGAACAACAGCATCCGCTGCACCAACACGCGCCTTGGTCACATTCATGCCGGTGCTTGTATCGATGCCTTGATACACAGCGCTCGCCCGCTCCGATTGGCTCTTCCAAAGATCCAGATAGACGTTGTAGACGTCACTGTCCACAAGAGAGAAGACTTCATTGCCCGATAGCCTGACGGTCAGCTTTTGAACCAGTGCTCGGCCGAGGTTCTGGACCACGGACCGGTTGACATCAGGGGAGCTGAGGTCGACATTGAATGCCAGCCGCACCGACCCAGGCACGATAACATAGTGTGCACCGAGATTGGGAAAACGAAATAGTAACTGCTGCTTCGGGCCGATCGTAGAAGGATTGTTGGTCACGATTATCGTTTGCCGCAATCCTTTCATACCGAGCGGCTCCCGGAGACGGATGTAAGGGTTAAGCTTACGACCATATGCACTTGAAGACATGGCTAGTTGTTTATTATTGTTGCTTTGTAGCAATATGGATAGAGTTGAGCTGACTGATTTTGGTGGTGAAGAGGGGAGGCCTGAAACGGGCGAGGAAGAAGAGACAGGCTTCATCGACGACGATTTTGATGTCGATAATCCCCGCATTGTTAATACCGAGTGGCCGTCACAGGGCGAGACGTCACAGGGGGAGACGTCACAGGGGGAGCGCAACTTATTCATAGAACTAGAAAACAGCGCTATTAAGGACTATTTTAAAAGGGTGGAGAAGATGTGGGGTATCAAACCTATAACTGGTATAGATTATACAAAAATTAGTTTGGGTCGCCGGAATGCTCTCTATGTTAACCACCAAAGGATTACACAGTATGATAATGGCATGTCGTTAGCTGTGAATAACCTCAGAGTGAGTACCAGAGAGGTATTGGGGTTTGTGGACAAAATACCACCAAAGGTTGTCACCATCCTTGAGGAGACTACTAGTGATCTGGCGGAGGAAGAAGCTGCTCTAAGTGGTGCAGATATTCAATCTGTCCCACAAATAGCTTCAAATGTTGGCAATATCTTAGAACGGGCTATGTCGAGTCCGGAAGTGCAGCGGGTTTTAGAAACCTCACACGTAGACCAATACCTGGGAGAGAAAGGCTTACCTCCAGTGAGAGAACTCCGGGGGCTCATGGCGCTTGACAAAGCGGTGACAACGATTAAAGGTAAACTCACAAACTATCTGGTTATTCTCGACCAGCAAGATAAAGAGATCGCCATAAGGCGGCGGAAAATGTTGATAGCACCCAATGAGGAGAGTAGGGACTTTCAAGAGCAAAAGATTGCCGATATTGAAGAAGCCAAGAAGAGGCTTTTAATAGAGGTCGCTGAGTTACACGAAGACTTGCGCACCCAGTTCAGCCGGATCCGTGAAACCATTCATCGGGTGGTCAATGAAGACACCACACTGGGTGAGAGGCTGCGGACTCTGTTCCGAGAGCAGGGTATCACCATAGCGAGCATTCTCACAGCGATCGGCCTCTTAATTTCCACTATCACCCTAGCCATTACTGGTGGTGGTGGTCCTACCCCACCGCCTGGCCCGCCACCTATCCCACCACCTGGCCCACCACCTATCCCACCACCTGGCCCGCCACCTGGCCCTGGGGCTAAGGAATGGATTCGGCAGAAACTGAAAGACCTAGCGAGCCTTCTAGCCAGGCTAGCTGGTAAGGCTGCGGAGGCACTCCCAGGAATCATAGGCGGTATTATCTCCTGGCTTCTTAACTTCTTGAGTAAGGGTGTGGGATGGCTGGCTGGAAATCTCTGGGCATTAGTGGTTGCACTCGGTGGCTTGCTGCTGCTGGCTATCAGAGAGCGGCTAATTGCGGTGAACAAACCATAGGACCACTAGACCGACTGCGACACCCCCAGCAATGAGTGCTATCTTTTCATTTTGATGCTGCAGCCCAGCTGCCGTATCAGCTATGCTAGTGGTCGGCTGCGCTGGCTGAGCAATGCTGGGCAGCTCTACCGTCGGCCGTGCAATGGTGGGCAGCTTAGGGGCATTAATGGTTGTATTCAGGCCACGCTTTAGGCCTGGCTCTGAGATGACGATCATGTTGTTATATCCAGCTATCTGGCCAATGCGGAGCAGCATGTCGCTGGGGGCCATAAAAAACCCCGTTCCAAAGACATAATTAACTTCTGAGCTCGCGTTTTGTAGCACATCCTGATATCTTTTGATGGCCGCCGCGAGATCGACGGGCGCAGAGATGGCGTCTTCTACTAATACCAGGAATTGCTTCTGGGCATCAAACGCCGTTCCGGTTCCCAGAATTCGTGTTCTAGTCTGAGCCTGGGCCCCTAAGATGGCCCACACATAGGTTCGAATGCTGTCATTTATTCGCTCAACACCGGGGCGTGTGAAGCCCTGTGACTTGTTAAGAATGAAAGCCTGTCAGCCAGAATCAGCGTGAATATCGTCTTGCGAGATATAATCTATGTGTAGTATGTCATTTGTGGTTTGTTGTGTGAATGAATGGCGCTTTGGGTCATATACACCATCATGTCCATCAGACAGGACGCGATAACCAGTGTTAGTCCAGTAAATGTATACACTCCCCAACCCGTTATTCCTCCCGAGCCGTCTCCAGTTATCATTCTGGGGAATTCCAAATTCCGCGCATATACGCTGATAGGCTCTTACATCGTAGGGATTTTCAAAGGCATTCCAACCCTGGTCTTGTGGTAGAGCCACACGCATCTCTTTGAGGATTCGGCGAATCTGGTAGTAGACATGGAATATGAAGACGGCTCGCGTTAGTGGGTCAGGGCCGGACAGATGCTCCTGCGCGGACACCCCACACCCCGCCGTGGCACACCATACTGCGAAGTTGAGTTGGTTTTGCCAGAATTGCATCGGATTGCTGTACCAGGCTTGCACGATCTCGTCTGACTCCACGTATGGCAACCGGTATTTTTCAAACATGTTGGGGAACTGTGTCGGAAAGGCTCCTTGGAGGTTGACCTGTATGTCCACCTTTGTGAGATCCTTTATTTGTGCAAACGGGTATACCCCACCCGTCGGATATTTGGCGTCCTTATTGAACTCCTAAGCAGTCATTATTATTAGCTGTGCTAATATGTTTTTCACACTTAGCAACGTCCAACATGGGGAACCCATCCCCCTCAACCCGGTCCTAGACAATCGCGATGGTGACCTAGAGGTGGCTATCGTGGAATTGTTGTTCTACCCCGCGTGGGTTAATATTTCCGAGAAGCTGAAAAACAATTGGTTCAAACTTGGTGACGAGAATGTTGTTATCCCCGACGGGTATTATGATGTCTGTGCTCTAAACAAGCAATTCTTTGAGCCACGGAAGCTCTCTCTTTCTCTCAACCCCGCAACTGGCCTTGTAAGTCTCGGTGGTATAAAATCGGGGGTGGTCTTAGGGTTCGGAGGGTTAGGTGGGGTTCTTGGGTTCGGTATAGACTACAGAAGTGAGCGGTTCAATGAGGAGTTTACATTCTATGCGGCGAAGTTTCCTAACCTTATCATATATAAGGAGTTGTACATTCATCTCGAGGGCCTATCATCATATGAAAACCGTCATAATTCTCTTCCCCCCACACTTCTCCGGGCTGTACCCGTTAAAAAAGAGGAATGTAATCAAGGGAGACATGAGATTTTCTCTGTGCCTCATTATAAAAGGCTAGAAACTGGAACTGTAGGGGGTATAAGACTTTCGGTCCTAGATGAAAAGGGTAACGACGTGCCACTGGCATATCTAAGCTGCGTACTTCACATCAGACATGGTTGCTCCGTTGGGTATTTACCATCCTTATTGAACTCGTAAATTATTACACGTGCTAATATGTACATCACATTAACCAACATCCAGCGTGGGGAACCCATCCCCCTCAACCCGGTCCTAGACAACCGCGATGGTGACCTAGAGGTAGCTATCGTGGAATTGTTGTTCTACCCTGCGTGGGTTAATATTTCCCATGAGCTGGAAAATAATACGTTCTGGGTGGAGGGTAAGAAGATTATTATACCCGATGGATACTATGATGTGTGTACCTTCAACAAACAATTCTTTGAGCCTCGAAAGTTTTCTCTGACACAGAACCCCGCAACTGGTCTTGTAACCCTCGATGGTGTATATGACGCCAATATATTGGGAGTAGGCTTATCCTACACTCTTGGGGGTTCTGAGTGGGAATTGTATGATACCGGGACGGGTGGAAAAGAGTTTCCCAGACTCCTCTTATATAAGGAGTTGTACATTCATCTCGAGGGTCTATCATCATATGAGAACCGTCATAATTCGCTTCCCTCCACACTCCTCAGGGTTGTGCCCGTTAAAAATGTGGAATGTAATCAAGGGAGACACGAGGTTTTCTCTGTGCCTCGTTATAAGAAGTTGGAGACAGGAACTCTAAACGATATTAGACTTTCGGTCCGTGATGAACAAGGTAAAGCTGTGCCGTTGGCATATCTAAGTTGTTAACTCCACATCAGAAAACACAATGGCTGATTCAGAAGGTCCAGGAAGGATTCGCCCAAGAGCATGCTCTACCCTAACCTTTGCTGATTTGGCCGACACTATTGGGTGGCGGGAGCCGGGTCATAACTACAAGATCTATGGCCTCCAGCTCATTCCCCAGGGGGTCTATGCTCGTGCCGCCATAGACTATCCCGACGACGATGACTGGGATCTGCAGCTTGAGCTTCGCACGGGATATACTCACCTCGAGCCCAATGGGATACTTATCAGGTTAACCAACATGGGCAAGGCGTTTGTGAGTTATCAGGCCTGCAGGACAGTCACACGCCCCAACAAGTCTCCTGTTGTGACCTACCAGTCATTTCTGAAAATGCAGTGCGCCAGGGCTCTCTTCTATGCCGTATCGGTGACTGAGGCTAAAGTCCAGGGGACTAAATATTGTCTGAAGGCTGTTACAGAGTGTAAAGCTGACCTTGATATGCTAGGTAAGCCTCCTAAGGAGTCAACCATCTATCTCGAGTTAGCTATTGGGGCTGTGGCGCAGACTGAGTTTGCCCCAGTCCTTCCTGGGGTCTCTATTAAATGGAGTGCGTCATCACTCCCCAGGCATGTTGCTCTCGTCATTACTTCCGCGGCCGACGGGACGTGGGCGGCCAGGGCAACAGAGACGGACATTATAGTAGAGCTCGGAGAGGTTGCGGTGGATGAGATCATTTTTAATACCGTTACTTCTTTTGTCCGGCTTTTGTTCACTACAGGGTCGATTAGCACCGTTCGCATTGAACATTTAATATCTCAGTTGAAGAAGTAGGTTTGACGCGCAAAGAATAATGTCGCTCTATCCTACAATCGATACTAGTGACGGCGGTGCCTATCGCATTTAAGAGCTTACCCGTCTTCGGAAGTCTCTGGAAGATGAAAGGGACAAACGGGCTGCACTGTATAAAAAATATCGGCGTGCCGTTAATGCATTAGACGCTGTGGACAGCGCGATGCTGGCGGCTAGCCTTGGTATGGGGGTGTTGGGGGGGGGGGTGTTGGGCTTCTTACCACCATTATCGCTGCCCCTATAGTTGTCGGGCTCGAGATAGCTGCCCTAGCTTGTGGAATCATGTCCGCTGGGAGCAAGCTAGCGTCCCGCAAACTAACATCAAAAGCTAAGAAGCATGATGAAATTTTCACTCTGGCGACGGCTAAGCTTTCTAGTATAGCCGACCTTGTTTCAAAAGCTTTGGATGATGGGAGAATTACAGACGTGGAGTATAAAATAATTACAGCTGCAGAAAATAAATTTCACCAGTTGAAAAAAGATATTCGGAGCAAGGCGCTGGCGGATCTGGACGAAGAGACAAAAAAATCTCTCATTCTGAAAGGCCGAGACGCGGCAAGGCAGAGTTTGTAAAAGCTTTAGGGTCGAAATAACCTGTATACACGATCAGGAAAATCTAGGGCCGCCCCCCTATTCCACCGAACGATCCGCCAGTGGATAATGCGCGGAAGGATATACTCCTCAGATAAACAAGGTGTTATGAACATTTTTTCTCTCCCGCGTGACACGGTTGCTCGCAATGGTGGTTGGCCGACGAAATTTGCGCTAAGCCACACCTATAGGCCCTCTGGGCTATATTGAGGATCTAACTTCACCCCTTTATAGAGTAGCAGTTTTATTCCAGTCGTCTTTTCAAACTTCCAAACCATCCTATGAAGCGCGTCTAGTGTGCAACGCTCACACATCTCATATGGTTTCCTAACACCCCTCTCACAGAATATACACTCTTCTATCACCTCGCCCCGCTTTGCCTCATGCCAAGAACAATAAAGGTCGATGGCTGGGCGGCCGCAATGAAGTTCTGTGCCGAGCTTCGGCCACTCACATCCATAGGTCTCTATCTGTATGTGCCCAATAAGTCAGCCTCTAATTCGACGCGCCCTAATAGTTTCAGATATAGTCACCCCTATAACAAAAAAAAAAGCCTAAACCATCACGATGAATTTAAAAAAAAAAATGCAAAAGTCGGCTTTGTGTTTCGTTCCCCCACCCCTCTCAGAGGATGACAACAACCCGGGTTTTTATGCACACAACTTGCCATCCTCCGAGAGATGTGAGGTGTGTTGGTTAAACCACATGTATAGAGATTAGGCGACCCCCTTGTTGGTTGCTAATCGAAACGATATACTAGCGAACCTTGAAGGTGCCCCATCCGCACTACGGCAGCCTAGAATATTGAATGGAAACCCGGGTTTGAGCATGCAAACCATTCAATTTCTAGACCTGCTGAGTGTGATGTGGTTTAACCAACTTGACCACGCCGCCGACCGAGGTAACAGCAACATTTTGTGGTTATATATCACTATTAAAATATGTAGTATACATTTGTATATAATTTTGTACATACATTTGTATATAATTTTTTTGTACATACAATGTTTTTTTTCTTCAATGTATGTTATAAAAAAAGCAAAGAAATTAATAAAAGCTTATAAAAGCAAGATTTTGTATATCACTGGCTCAGCGCGCATTGATTAACTTCCACGTCACTTGTTGACGGGGGAAATAAGCGTGCTGTGTGTAGCACATTCTGTTAACGAACGTGTGGTGGTAAAAAAAAATAGCCCGCCGTTTTTTTTTTGGAGCTTTGTGGCTGCAGGCGTAAAATATATCACACCGGCTTGTGTTGGGAGATATGACAGCTTTTCCAAAATATGTCTGAGTAATATATCGTGGCGAGCGGCTCGGTCGCCATGCGTGCGCTCCGGGATACAGAGGACGGCCCGGTCGGGCGGTCGCGCCCCGGGGGTTGGGTCCCTAGGGGGCTTTCTTTTGGCGCTCCTGTAGTGCCCCGACCCTTTTGGCCCCAAACCGCTAATTGACATCTACTCAACCTGTTCTTCTTTTCCTCATTCAAATTATCACTTTATCTATACTTGTCCGTCGTTCCACATTAGGACTATCAATTTATTTACAATGTAGCAGATCATCTAAAGATGGATATATCGGACGCGGGACATCTTGCTTATGATCGAGACATTTTCCGGAAGGCAGTTAGGGGAGCGAGGTTCTGCAAAGGACATGCTACTGAATGAATGAATGCGATTGCCATTGATGGATAACATAAATATCAGGGCCAGAATGAGTTAAATTAATACCAAGTAAATATTAACACGTATTTAATTTTTCAGTGTGCACGGCTGAGAATTGCAAGCTACCAAACTGCTTCTGCCTGAGCGCCAAACCACAGATTGAGGTCAGCGAAGCTCCGATGATAGTTATGTTGTCTTTCGATGACGCCGTCACAGAGGCTTTCACCGTGGACTACTACCACCCGCTTCTGGTGGAGAACGTATATTCCTTGAACAACCCCAACAACTGCTCCATAAAGTAAGTTATTGAAGTTAGAACAACTCCAAGGACGAGGTTCCAACAATAGGGTACAACCCGAGCAACTGCTCCATAAAGTAAGTTACTGAAGTTAGAACAACTCCAAGGACGAGGTTCCATCAATAGGGTGCAACCCGAGCAACTGCTCCATAAAGTAAATTACTGAAGTTAGAACAGCTCTGACGACAATAGGATACAACCCCAATAACTGTTCCATTAATTAATTTATTGAATTTAGAACAGATCCAATGACGGGGTTCCAACAATGGGGTACAAACCCAACAA